>JAQQSQ010001619.1:0-12218 GCA_028627145.1 Eidolon dupreanum
CTGGCTTCACCAAAACCAGCTGGAGTCGGTAAGAGAAATGCCACGTCTTACATAATATTACCACAGAAGTGACATCCCACCCCCTTTGCTGTTTTCAGTTGGTCAGAAGCAAGTCCCAGGTCCCACCCACACTTAAGGCCATGAGGACCCCAGGCGGGATCCTGGGGACCGGCGGAGGGTCTGTCCCCCGAATCTTCGGTACCTCCCATCTGTTTCCGAACATCTCCAGAGACAGGTTGCTCGCTAGCCGATGTCACTCCAATGGCTAGAAACTCCTTCCTGGTATCGAATCCAAACCCAGTTTTGCTCGTTGGCCAAGGCCCTGCATTCTGGAATGACACCCAACAAGTCTGGTCCGGCAGCAGCGGAGGCCCAGGATGGCAAGGAGCTGCCGTCTCCTCGGAAAGCGGGGCTGCCCGATGAGTCTTTAGTCACCACCTAGTAACCAGAGGACGCAGTGCCGGGGCTGCCCCTCTGGCTTGGCAGAGGCAGAGGCAGATTGCATGGGACCTCGCTCGCCCACAGGCCTTGGAGGACAGACCTACAGTCTTCCCAAGGACCCTCAGGAACCCGACACTTAAGAGGCTCCGGCCCTATCACTATAAAAAAACGTGGCTCGCTCAAGGTCACAGAGCTGGCGAGTGGAGGAGCCAACAGCCGGAGCCAGGCCCCTGCTCTCCGAGCATCTCTGCCTCCACCTCTGCATGTTACTGACCGTGAGCCCGGGACACCAGACAGGCCGGGCCGCCACGTCCTGGGAGCCCGCATCCAAGGCTGTTCCCCCTCATCTGTGATCTGCCTTGATCCCCAGCCAGGCGAGGCAGATGTGGCCCAGCGTCTCCACCCCGTTGGAAGCAGAGGGCCCTTGGGGGCTGGGGCAGGGCTCCAAGGGCCGTGGCCGCATGGAGAATGTGGCCTCTCCCTCGGGAAGGACCACAACCCGGCGTGCTTCCTGGGGTGTGGGGGCCCCCCAGAATGAGAACCCGAGCCGGCACCATCTCCCGGGCCCCCAGGCTCCGTCTGCTCTGCGGGTCCTCAGGAGCATCCCCGGGCGCCTCCTCCCCGCCCCCACGCCTCTCTGCACAGGCCCTGGGTTCTCAGTGCTGAGGGGATGACCCGGTGTCGAGATCCTGGCTGGGACTGTGCGACGGGAGGCCCAGCCGCCTGACCGCAGAGAGGCAGTGGCCCCCGGAGTCCCCTGGGCCTCCGAGCCACACGGGCTCTGGACGCGGAGATGCCACAAGGAGACGCAGGACCAGCGAGCCCAACTCCCTGGCCCTCTCCGCCCTGCCGTCCTGCCTCGAGGGGTCCCCTCCCATCGGCTCCCTCCTCCTTGTCCTGTGCCTCCTCCTTGTCCCTTCCACGGCGACAAGACAAGTGCTCGATAAACAATCCTAACTGAATTACTGTGATCAGAATTCCTCCTCTCCCCGCCATGCACGCACGTGCCCAAGGTCCTAGCATCTTAAAAAACGTCTGTAAACCTTCAGACACATCTTACGCGGTAGGCCAGCAGCAGCTTTTATTTATACGCCTTTGAATTTTTGCATCTCAGTCTTCTCTTCCAATGAGCATGTATCGAAAAGGATTAAAATTAATAACAGGTGTCATTCACTGAGCAGGGATCCTGGGCCAAGCTTCCCACACCCCGTTTCAGTTCAGCCCCCTGACAACCCTGAGTAGGGTGACAACTGCCCCAGTGTTCCCAGACTGGGGGGACGTCCTGGGACTGCTGACAACAAGATAGGCTCCGGTAAACCGAGACGGCTGGCCACCCTCGCATGCAGAAGGCTCCCATATGCTCCTCGTTCCGCAGATGAGGAAACTGAGGCTTAACGAGGCTCAACACTCTGCCTCCGAGCGTTTTTCAAAAATGAGCAAAGGACTGAAATAAACATTTCTTCGGAGAGAACGTGCCACTGGCCAAAAAGCACGTGAAGAGGTAGATGCTCAATGCCATTAGTCATTAGGGAAACACAAATCAAATCCACAAGGAGACGCCCCATCGCACCTGCTGGGATGGCTGTGATTTTTTTTAAAAAGGATAACAAGCGTCAGTGAGGATGTATAGAAACTGGGGCCCTCCTACGTTACTGTAGAAATGTAAAATGTTTCAGCCGCCGTGGGAAACGGTTTCGCAGCTCCTCAAAATGTGAATCGTAAATTACTCTGTAACCCCGGGCTCCACTCCTTGGTATAGACCCCAAGGAGTGGAAAATAGGCTCTCAAACAAATCCGTGTACACACACGTTCGCACGGCACTAGTCACAACAGCCCCAAGGTGGAAGCAACCCACACGGCCACCAACCAGCGAGCAGATCGACAGCTTGCGGTCCACCCACACAGTGGGGTCTAACTCGGCCACAAAAAGGCACGAGGCCCTGACACACACCACGACAGGGATGAGCCTCAGAGACGCGATGCTCAGTGAAAAGTCCGTCACAAAGGCCAGGCGTCATGTGGTCCCATGGGTGTGAAAAGTCCAGAACAGAGAAACCTATATAGATGGAAAATAGATTCATGGTTGGCAGGGGCTGGGGGAAGGAGGACTGGGGAGTGACCACTGATGGGTCCAGGGTTTGATTTGGGGTGATGAAAATGCTTGGAATTAGACGGAGGTGATGGCTGCAGAACTCCGTGAATGTACTAAAAGCCACTAAATTGTTCACTTTAAATAAAATGATTAAATTTAAGTTACGTGAATCTCACCTGGTGTAAAAAACAAACAAACCTGGGCCTCTGGCCACGCAGCTCGTGGTCATCAGCGCCAGCCCCAAGCGCCTGTGGCCGCACCCCAGCTCACCAGCCACGGAGGGCCTCTCCCCTGCTGCCCGGACACGCTCGTCCAGGACGCCCTGCACGTGCTCAGCCTGTGGTCAGACGTCCACCCGCCACGTGCCGTGGCCTCCCTGGCCTGCCCTGGGCCATTCCCCCAAACACATTTGGGGAAATTTCGCCACTGTTTTCAAACGACTACAATGGTTTCATAAAATTGCTAAGTAAAATCCAGCTGGCTCCCCCGCTCCCCCGGGGAGGACAGGACCCAGCCCAGGTCACCTCCTTAGGTCACCTCCCGCGATGCTGGGGAATGCTTGCGTCCCCGCCTGTGCTCCGCCCGGCCGGGTGGACCTGCAGTCCGTGTGGTCGCCACCCCAGAGGTTCTCGCTGCGTTTCTCGCAGCTCCCGGCAGCTGGGTGCTGGCAAGGGTGCTGCGGCCGATCTCACAGGCGTCTCCTGCCTTTTCTGCTGTGAACATATCACTGAGGAGCAGGGGGCGGGAGAGAATCACAAACCTGCTGGAAAGCCGACCCTCTCGGGGGAGGATGTGGAGGTCAGGACCTCTGGCGGCCTGCTCCCTGGGGGCTGCGGGACTCGTGGACTCCGAAGGCGCCAGGGTGCCCACCGGACAGCGTGGGCTGAGGCCGGGCTGGGGACATGGCTCCTGCCTTTCGGCTGCAGGACCCAGGACGCCCTGGTTCACGCTCCATCCAGAGCATCCAGGAGGCAACGAGCAGAAACAGGCAGTCACGGCAGGTCCCATCCGCAGATCCGTGGGACCGCAGGATGAGTAGGGACAGCGATGGGGATGCGGGTGGAGCCCCACCCCCACCCCGCCTGAGAATCGCCTGTTGCGTTTGGGGAAAGTGCAGAGTCCTGGGTGGGCCCCGGACCTACCTCCTTGCCCACAGTTGCTCCTGAGGAAGCCACGCCCTCCTCGGGGCTCTGGTGGCCTCCACCGAGCCAAGCTGTCTCGGCGGGCAGCGGCCAGCCGTCTGACGTAGCACTGACAGGTCCAGGGTGGCCTGCAGGCGGGCGAGTCGCCTGGACGCCAGCCCCTGCACAGCATCACTCGCTGAGGAGGGATAGAGACTTCCAAGTCCAGCAGAAGAGGGAGGACAACCGTCGCGGTCCCCAGACAGAGCCACCAGATACGCGGTGATGGGCCCGGGGCAGGGGTCTCGGGCAGCCTTGGCCGGGCCCCGCGGGCGGGCTTCCCTGTGGGACTAGTCTCATCCTCTGCCGGGCGGGGGCCAGGAAACACGGTTCCCGCTGAGGTCCTTTGCGACTGTGACGTCCCATGGCTATGGCCGCCTTGTGGCCTCGGTTCCCTTTTGGGGTGGGCTTCCCAACGCGTAATGCAGCCCCAGAGTGGCAGCCTCGGCGGGCCCCACATCACCTTCTTGGACGTCCCTGGGGAGGCTTTTGTTGGGCACATCAGCATTTTTTAAAGAAGCGTTTTATTAAAGTATAATGCACATAAAGAAAAGCCTGATACTATGTGTCCGACTCCGTGACTCTTCACAAAGGAACATGCCGGCGTGATCGACACCCAGATCAAGAAAAGGACAACGCCGACGCCCAGGTCCCCTCCCGCCCCTTCCTGCCACCGACCCCCGCCCGGACAGCCAGCATCATGACTCCTACGCCAGGGACTGGTCCCGCGCCTTCCAGTCACTCCTCGCAAGTGGAATTACACAGGACACGCGCCTCGTGGCTGCCTGTCCCCCAGCACTGTGTCCAAGGTCCGTTCGTTCCCGCCACTCGCCCGTCGTCTCGTCGGCAAAGCACGGTTCCCTCTCGCTCCTCAGTGTCCCGCATGGCTATTGTGACAGTGCCGCTGGGCACAGGTTTCTGGTGACCGTTCATACACGTTTCTTTGGGCCGTATCCCTGGGGACGGAGTTGCCAGGTCACAGGGCAAGCAGGCGTTCGGTTTTAGTAGAAACTGCCCGTTCTCAAAGCGATCGTTCTGGTTTACACTCCGGTCGGCCTCTGCGTCCGCAACGTGTCCCCGACGTGTTGGAAGGTCAGCCTTCCTCCGTTCAGCCACTCTGTTCTGTATGTGAGGGGATCACATGGTTTTAATTGGCATTCCCATGACGCTTAATGAAGTCAAGCACCCTTTTATGTGCCCGTCATTTGTCTTTTCCATATTGGTTTGCGAAAGTTCTTTATATATTCCGGACACTAAACAGTTATGGATACAGATTCAACATAGATATGGATGAGGATAGAGCTAGAGATAGAGGTAGAGCTAGAGATGGAAATGGAGATGGAGATGGAGATGGAGATGGAGGTGGAGATGGAGGTGGAGATGGAGATGAAGATGGAGATGGAGGTGGAGGTGGAGGTAGAGATTGCAAATGTCCCTCAGACTCTGTTGAGTCTTTTCTGCTTTGCCCTGTTAATTCGAGGAGTTACAGTGTCAGATGCTAACCGTCAAGCCCAGTCTCGTTCCTGGAATGATCCCATCGCGGTCACGAAGCGTTCACCCGGCCCCTCGTGTCGGGTCCGACCTGCGAATGTTCGGTTTAGGTCTGTTGCACCCGCGTTCAGGGGCAAGGTCAGCCTGTGGTTTGACACGTCCTGTAAGGTTGGGGCATCAGGTTAGACTGCCTCGCTACCCCCCGCCCCCTACCCCCACCCCCCGGGCCAGGAGGTGTGCCCCTCTGCCGGCGTTAGGGGAAGGTCGGCTCTATGGGCACGTTGGGGAGGCGCTCACCCAGCTCGTCTTCAGGGGGCTTGGGGACTGTGCTGGGGGGCTGTGTGTGTGGCCTCATCTGCCTCCTGAGCATGGGGGAGGGGCTTTGGGGTCTCACTTGACAAACGCCCCTGACGTGGGCTTGAACAGGAGGTAGGGGCTGCAGCCCGGGCTCTTCTGGGGACTCTGCTCTGCCTCCTCCTTCTCGTCCCTTCTCGGCGTCTCTCCCTCCCTGCCCCAGCTGCCCCAGCCATGCTCACGCACCTGCTGTGGCTTGGACTCGGGCTTGGACCCGGGGGCCGCGCCCTGGCCCCCACGGCTGCCGCCTCCGCCTCCTCCATTTTCCGGCTCTGCTGCCGGAGCCGGCGGCCTGCAGCGGCCCTGTGGCGTGTGCCTGAACAGTCTTCTGGCACGCCATGAAAGATTCATGAGGGCCGAGCGCGAGGCTGCGTGCTGTGGGGAGAGGCTGGCGCTGGGCTCTCGGCTGGCAGGCGGACAAGCCTCGGCCGCGGGCAGGGAGCTGGGGACGCAGCCTGGCACCAGACCGGGCCACGAAGGAGGGGTGCCTCATCACAGCGCCCCCAAAGTCAGCACACTGGCACCAAGAGAGGAGGGGGAGGGGCTCCCTGTCACGGAGAATCAGGCAAGTGTTCCGTTTGCACAGACACAAGCTCTGAAGCCTGCGTGGTCCTGGCAGGAGCTGACCAGCGGTCCTGGAGGCGGTGCCTGGGAGCCTGTTGCCTCCTGGGGGGTTGTCCCCTTAATGCCAGTTAAAGGTTAGCAAGCCAGTCGCCCGAATGCCTTCATGTATCTGATAAAAATACAGCTCTGCTGCCGCTAGGATGGGCCAAGGGCAGGAGATGGAGCGAGTGGGAGGGCGGCTGCTCCGGGGATAAGGAGCCTAGAAAAGGGCACGCGTTCCAGAACCTTCCACACGGAATCCAGTGAGCTGTGATGAGAACTGACAGCCTAACGGAAGGGCCCTCCGCCTCCCTGCTTCCTTATCCAGCTGAACATCTTCAGTCGTGTGCATGTGCGTGTGAGTGTGCGTGTGTGTTCACGTGTGCATGCATGTGTGCAAGTGTACACATGTGTGTGCGTGTGTGCGTGTGTGCTGTGTGCACGTGCGTGCACACACGTGTGTGATTATGCATGTGTGTGCATGTGCGTGATTGTGCATGCGTGTGCATGTGTGCGTGTGTGTGTGCAGCCAGTGGCAGTGTCCACTCCTGGGAGATGCCGGGTGCCCTGGGGCGTCATCCCGGCTCCCTGCACCTCAGCAGGACCCCGGGCACAGAGGCTGGGGAGCACCAGTGTTTGCCCTCCTCCTGGTCAGAGCCACCTGCCCTGAGTGGGAGGCTCCGGGGGGAGCCCCGCCAGCCCGGGGAACTGCAACCAACTCATGTGATGCCCTTCCCTCCCTAGACCCCACAGCTTTTTCTGTGAGGGGACAGGATCGCCCCTGGTGACGTGGACCATCCCTTCCTTCTCCAAGAGCCCACAGCTCCAGGGGTCCTGGGCTAAGTGACACAGGCACGCAGCACTGGTCACCCCCGGCGACACGGGGGGCGGTGGGATGTTGACACCGTGCACCAGGGACCCTGCCATCTGGAGAGGGGTCCCTGTGGGCCTCCCCCAAGCCACGGGCTTCGTGGGCTCCCAGCAGAAGGTAGGCTCGTCATCACCGTTACCTGCAGAGACGAGAATCACAGCAGTCATCCTCACCACAGCCTGGCCAAGGGGGCGGCGGCCGCCTCAGGGAGCCGTTACCTCAGTTACCTCGGAGGAGAGAAATATTCTGGAAACAGGAACTCTCCAGGCTCCTGGCTGCTGGGGAGGCGATGGCGAGAAAGCGGACCTGGCCACCTGGGCCGTAAGCGGTGGCCTCGGCGCCCGTGCAGCAAGGGCCCTGGGGGACCTCCCATCCTAGGCTCCCCGTTGGGCCCGAGTTCTCATTAATAGACGTAACATGTGTCTGGGGATCCCCAAGACCAGCTTATCCGCTGCACCCCTAAGAGTACCCCTCCTGCCGGCCTCTTCCCCGGGCACCTGAGTTCATAAGAGATGCTACAGACCAGTTTGCCCCGGCCGGTGGAGGGGAGCGGGGGGGAGGGGGCTTTGACAGAGCTGTGCTCCGGGGAAGGGGCTTCCGCTCACACGAGGGCGCGGGTTGGTTTGGGGGGCCCCTCAGAACCCAGGGCGGAGGGGTGTGGGCCCGCGGGGAGGGCAAGGGGCGCGGCTGGTGTCAGGAGTCCGGGTGGTGCCCTTTCTCTGCCTCCTTCTGCCTGGTGGCTGTCTCGTTCCCTGCCACCCAGCCCGCCTGGCAGGAGGTGGCCGCCCTCAGCAGCTCTGCCCAAAGCCCAGCCTGGCCCAACGGCAATTTCCTAGCGTCTGTCCCAAAGGCCCAGGGGGGAACAGCTGACAGAGGCAGCAGGGGTCCCGTTCACCCCTCGCCCAGGCGCCCGTGGCCGGGAGGAGGCACAGAATCAACACGGGGGAGGTGAGTGGTCAGTTAAAGGGTGTCCCCCACATTACAGTCTAAGCCATTACCCCCCAAAATGTCTGCCTTATATCGACTCCTGTGAGGCATGGAAGGGGGGTGTGGCACAGCCCCCCAGGAGACTGCGGACGGCCTCCAGGTACCGGCAGAGCTGTGGGGGTGGGGCGGGGATGAGGAGATAAGTTCTGTGGCCCTGGGACCCTCGGAGGGGCAGGGAGCTGGGTGGCCCTGGAGGAAACAGCCGGTAGCCAGATGTCAGGAGGCTTCTGGTGACCAGGGGAGCTGACTGGCCAGGAAGGGCCACCTTGGCGAGGAGTGAGCTCTGCATGGCTGAGAACTCACAGGAGGACTCGTGCCCGCCTGCCAGGCTCATGGGAGACCGGGGTCGAGCCCAGCCTCCACGTTCGCCAGGCTCCCGGGAGAAATGGAACTGGAAGGAGAGCGAGAGAAACACACTAGGAAGTTTATCATAAGGAATCGCTCACACGGTTTTGGAGACTAAGAAGTCCCGTGCTCTGCCGTCCGCAAGCTGGACCCCCGGGGGGCTGGAGCTGTGGCTTCCAGTCCACGGGCAGGAGAAGATGCCATCACAGCCCAGCGGTCAGGCCGGGGGCAGTCTCCCTTCTGCCGCCTTTTGGTTCTATCCGGCCCTCGGCGGGTTGGAAGACGCCCACCCATGTTGTAGGAGGGGGCATTTTGCTTGACTCAGCCCACCCATTTACGTGCCACCTTTTTCTAGAAAAATCCTCACAAACCCCCAGAAATATTTAACCAGCAATCTGGGCACCCTGTGACCTGGTCAAGTTGACACATATAATCAACCATCACTGCACCTAAGGGCCCCCCCATGCAACCCTGGCTCCTTCATCATCCTCACAGGCCACGTGTGACCAGGCTCCTGCTCATCACTCCAGGGTCTTCGCTGGCATCCTCCTCCTAGTCCCCTGGAATCCCTCGGAGCCCGGGATCCCTCTGAGAGTACCTACCGGTCCCTCTGCCTCCTCCTACACCTCCTTCACTTGTCATCCTGAGCATTGCCTCTTCCAGGGAGCCCCCTTGACAAGGTGAGAGACTGCCTTGTCCCTCATCACACCAAACTCTCTCGACAGCAACTAACTGCAAACCATGAGATGTGCACGGGGAAAGAGGCCCAGGAGCCCTGAGGGACACCCGTGGGTGTCATCCAGACAGGGCAGGAGGGACGTCGGCCACTCAGAGCTTCCGGCGCAAACACAGTGTCTAGTCCCAGCAAACGTGTCTTTTCCATCCTCCTTTATCGAAATGTTTACATGATCCTGAAAGCATTCAACAAACGGTCTGCAAAGCCCAAAGGCAACCTCCAGCTCATGAGCAGCTTTGAGGAGGCCGAAAGCACCAGGCGAGCCCAGCCGAGCTCCCTGAGAAGGGCGGTGCAGCTGGGGGGGCGGAAGCGGGGTGCAGACAGCCAGTCCCCACCAGGGCCTCCTCTCCTGCAGCTGCATCATGGGCCGAGCCCTCTGCCAAGGGGGGAGGCGGAGCAGGAGGAGGGAGGCGGGGCGAGCCTTGCATCCTCTTCCCCAGGGAGGCCAGAATGCTGATGTATGCAGTCAACCCACATCTAATCTCAGGGAGGAACAATGGGGGGAAAAAAGGCAAGGTCTGACCTGTTTCCAGCCTTTTGCATTTTCTGTCTGGGATCTGCAAGGACAGGGGCCTGTGAGGGATGGCTGGGAGGTCGCAGCTCCCACACCGCCGCTCACCTCACTGTTCCTGCGAGCGTGGGAGCCAAGGACACGGACGGACGGCCACACTGTGGAAATTAGAAAGTGCCTCCCAGGGAATCTCGCAGAACCGCACGCCCCTCCCGTTTCTGCCTGGTTGGATCTCTCGGCTCGCGGCCTGTCTGCTTCTGCCTTTTCCCGCCGTGATCCAAGGGGCACGGGGGAGCAGGAGTCGTTCGCACCATTGGGTGCAGAATATAGATCCGGTAGGGACACATGTGTCCCAACCCCTGGGTGACGGCAGATTCTGAATGCAGAGACCAACGTCCACACGCCCAACCCCTGTGTGCAGCTGAACGAATAATGCCCAGGCCCGGCTTGTCTTTCAGATGGGTACACATGCGGTTGCGCATAATCAGATACAAATTGATTTTAAACCACTACTGAATTCAAAGTAGCTTTTTGTCGTTGTGAGTTTTCTCAACCAATGAATCCTAAAAATGGAAGCACCAGCACAGGGGAGATGGGGAGCCCCGACTCCACGGCTAATCCATCTCTTTGGCTAAAGAAAAGGCAGTCTGGCGAGGCTACGAGCCTTGGCTGGGATCACGTAGCTTCTGAGGGTGACTGAGCCTGGACCGGCCCAGGCCCTGCCCGCAGACCGGGGCGAGAACTTTCATTGCTCCGAGTCTCCCTTCTGCTGTAAAACAGGATTGTCGAGAGCAGTGAGTGGAAGGCCCCGGGCACAGCGGTCGACACAACGCCCAGCCCACCTTAGGTGCTCCATGGGTGACTCTCGCCACCTTCCCTGGCCTCACTGCTGCTGCCGCAGCCCGTTGCCTCGGGCACTCTCCACGCGAGCCACGCCGGCCCCCTGGGTCACCTGGCCAGACACGCTCACCGGAGTTGGGGCGGCCACACAGTCAGAGAGCACAGTCCCCGTTAGTGCCGCCGCACCCCGACCCGCAAGTGGGAAGTGAGAAATCAACACCCCTGAGCACCAAGCCCTGGCCGTGAGCTCCCGCAGCAACCAGCACCTTCCCCGCCCCGGCTTGGCTCTGCCCGAACTGCCTTTACCTGTGTCCCACACCAAAAAGCAAGCCAGGTGTGGTTGCGAATCAGGTGAACCAGTGCTTAAGAGTAATCAGTGGATGGGTTAGTGGATAGATGGTGGAAGGAAGGATGGGTGGATGGATGGATGGACAGACAGATGAACAGATGGATTGGTGTGTAGATGGGTGTGTAAATGGATAGATGGATGGATGAATGGATGGATGGATGGATGGATGGATGGATGGATGGACAGACGGATGAACACACTGACGGATGGACAGACAGGTATGTGGGTGGGTGGGTGGATGGATGGATGGATGGATGGATGGATGGATGGATGGATGGACGGACGGACAAATAGATGGATGGATACGTGTGTAGATGTGTGGATGGATGGATGGATGGATGGATGGATGGATGGATGGATGGACGGACACACCGACAGATGGACAGACAGGTGTGTGGGTGGGCAGGTGGATGGATGGATGGACAGATGGACGGGCGGGTGGATGGAAGGATGGAAGGATGGATGGATACATGGATAAATGGATGGTTGGATGGATGGATGGATGGATGGATGGATGGATGGATGGATGGATGGATGGACTGTTTTTTAGGACACTCCCTAAACTGCAGAGAGAAAAGCAAGATAGTGGAGAAGCCAGGTGCCACGCTTCCTGTAGTCTCCAGATGACATTTCCAGAGGGGTCAGCACCACCGGGCATCTGCGCATAATTCTAGCATCTCTGTGCAGACCCACAGGTCAGGACTGCCCCGGAGATGAGGGCTGGGGGCCGAGCGGGAGCTGGAAGGAAAGGCGCAAACCCCCTCTCTCCCGATGGCAGAAAGCACTGGCAGCAGAGGCCAGGCCCTGGCCCTGGCCTTGCATGAAGGTCAGGGGCGGGCCTCCCCTCCCCCAGCCCAGAGCCAAGGGCAGCCTCTGGGCCGCTGCCTAAGTGATCCTCAAGCCTGCCTCTATTTATAGCCGAGCTGCTTGTTTTATTTATTCGTGGGTTTGTTTTTCTCTTTCGCTCCTTTGTCCCAGGACCCTGTGTGCTTTGTTCTGCTGGACGGCACGTGACCACAGAGCCTGGGCTGCTGCCACTGCCGAGGGCCCCCACCCCGGGGGTGACGACAGAAAGCCCCCCAAACACACACACTCAAACATGCACACACAGGCGCACGCTCACGGACACTTATTACACACACACGCACGCGTGCACATGCTCACGCAAGTCATGCCTGTACTTGTGTACACACACACGCACTCACACACACGCTCGGTGGTCAGGGCCCTCCCCCCTGCCCCCCGACTCCCAGCCCTTAGCACCTCACTCGCCTCTGCCGACCAACGCACCCCTGTCACACACAAACTCGTTTCTGAAGTGCGTGCGTTGACGCCTAACCTTGACCGTCGAACCCCTGTCCATCTGCAGAGGAAACCCCGGAGCAGGCCTTGGCGTCGGGTAAAAACTTCTCGTCGG
>JAQQSQ010001620.1:0-12217 GCA_028627145.1 Eidolon dupreanum
GGAGGCATGGGCGAGTACGTGACTTGTACAAGGTGCAACGTCAGTGGAAGATCGGGTGGGCCACTCCAGACTCCCTGTTTTTCTTTTCTTTTTTACAAATACCTATCAGTATTTATTAATAAAATGAATGTAAAGTGAAGGTCAAATCCGAAAGTTTTTACCCAGAATACTTCTTAAAAATGTTTTAAATTGTGGTAGAATATAAATAACATAAAATCGACCGTCTCCACCAGGGTGAGTGCACAGCTCGGTGGCATCAGGGACAGTCACACTGTGCGTGGCTGTCACCACCGTCACCTCCAGGACTTCCTCATCTTCCCAGATGGGACTCTGTCCCCGTTAAACACTCACCCCTCCCCCAGCCCTGGCCCCATCGCCTGCTTCCTTCCTCTGTGAAACGTTTTTCTTTTGTTCCTTCCCCCCTTTTTTTTATTGTGGTAAAAACAATACCATAAAATTCACCATCTTAACCGTTTTTGCAGTGTACGGCTCTGTAGTATTAAGTCCATTAGCATTGTCATGAACTACATTTCTAGAACTTTTGTCTTGCAGAAGGGAACTCTACACCCATGAAACAGAGCTCCCCTTCTGTTCTCCTTCCTGTGTCTGAATTCAGTTACTCTAAGCACCTCACATCCTGGAGTCACACAGGATTTATTGTTCTGTGACTGGCTCGTTTCACTGAGCCCCGTGACTTCCAGGCCCATCCGTGCGGCAGCCGGGGTCCAGGCTCCTCCCTGTTTAAGGCTGCGTGACATTGCGCTCCGCAGGACATCTACCCAGTTCTCTGTGGATGGATGCTTGGGTTGCTCCCAGGTTTTGGCTGCTGTGAGTAATGCTAATGCACGTGGTGTAAAAACACCTTGAAGAAGTTCACTGACACCTGGAGGTGCCGGACGTGCGGATATCCAATGCCTGGTCTTTTGAGGTATGGTCATGCTTCCCATCACGGCGGCACCACTGCCCACAGCGCACAGGGCCCTGAGGTCGTCACGCCCCACCAGCCTGATAGCAGCGTTCCCACGAGTGCGAGGCGAGACCTCGCCGTGGTTTTGATTTCTGTTTCCATAATGGTCACGGACGTTGGGCATCTTCCCATGTGCTTGTCTGTTCAGGGCCTGGAATCTCCTAAATTACCTCGGACAGAAGAACAGAGTCGAAGGACATACGTTTCCCCATATGAAAACTTACTACAGGGGCCAACATTCAAAACAGCGTGGTGCTGGCCTCGAGGTAGACATGCATAGCAAGGGACCGGACGTGAGTCTGGAAACAAACTCATGCCCATGTGGCCAATGGACTTTTGTAAAGGTGGGAAGTCTACTCAGTGGGGAAAGAACTTTGTCTTCAACAAATGAGCTGGGACAACTGGACGTCTACATGCAGTGAAGAGCGAGGTTGGACCCCTACCTCACACCAAATGCAGTTAACTCGAATCGGATCAATGACATAAATCTAAGAGCTAAAACTACAAAACTCTTAAAAAGGGGTAAATCATCACAACCTAGATTTGACAGTGGATTCTCAGATAAAATTCGAAAAGCATAAGCAACAAAAGAAGAAATAGACAAATTGGACTCCATCAAAATAAAAACTTGGTGTGCGCCAAAGGACACTATCAACAAAGTAAACAACCCACAGAATGGGAGAAAATTTTCGCAAATTATATATCTGACAAGGGCTTAATATCCAGAATATATTTTTTAAAAGTCAATGACAACAATAAAAACAAACTAAACAACAAAAAACTAAAACTCAACAAAGAAACAAACAAAAAGAGCACCTTTATTAAAAGGCTACGTTATATATTATGTATAATTTAATGCACGCACAAATGAACAGGGTCATATTTGCAAGTGCAGCGTGGGTCAGAGCTGAGAGCACTGGGACCTACTTGGGGATCCCCCCCACACCCCTATTTAAAAATGGGCAAAGCACCTAAATAGACATTTCTCCAAGGAAGATATATAAATGTCCAGTAAGCACATGAAAAGATGCTCAACATCACAAATCGTTAGCAAAATGCAAATCAAAACTGCAGCGAGACAGCACCTTGCACGCGTGGGGGCCGTGGAAACGGCTAGTGCTGGCGAAGACGCAGAGAAACGGGACCCCAGTGCCCGGCAAGCGGGAATGTGCAACGCAGCCACCGTGGAAACCAGTGTGGTGGTTTCGCAAAAAAGAAAACACGGGATGGCCATGCGCCCCAGCGAGGCCACTTCGGGGGCCACCCCGCGGGGATGAGAGTGGGGTCTCCCGGCGAGGCCGGCACGCCCACCTTCACGGCGGCTTCACTCCCAGCAGCCAAGAGGTAGAAACCACCCCAATGTCCACTGACAGCTGAATGGATAAGGAAAACATGGTCTCTATACACAATGGAATATCACTTACCTTTAAAAAGGAGGGCAGCCCCGACACCTGCAGCAGGAGGCTGGGCCTTGAGGATGTTACGCCGAGTGAAAAGAGCTCATCACAAAGGACTCCAGGTACATAAGGAGTCTGGAGGGGGCGAAGTCAACGACACAGAAGGCGGACTGGAGGTTACCTGGGGCTGGGCAAATGGCGAAGATGGTCTGAGATGGTGAAAGCATTTTGGAGACAGACAACAATGAACATCGCATGACGTCGTGGGCGCACCTAAGGCCACCCACCTTCCGAGGACCCAGCTCCGCACGGGTGCAGCGTG
The DNA here is from genome assembly GCA_028627145.1 of Eidolon dupreanum. NCBI lineage: Eukaryota > Metazoa > Chordata > Mammalia > Chiroptera > Pteropodidae > Eidolon > Eidolon dupreanum. Next base: position 2,687 of record JAQQSQ010001620.1, read on the forward strand.
GGCCGGGGCTGAGCGCCAGGCCTGCCGGGCCCCCACCCCCATGCTGGCAGCCTGTGGTCTAAAAGCAGAGCAGGTGGTGGTGGGGACCAGGCCTGGCTCCCCGAATCCGTGGGCTGTGGGGGGACCAGGCTCCCTAAATCTGTGGACTGTGGAGTGGGGATCAGGCCCCAACTGTGCCCCAAAAGTAACTGGCCCCAGGAAGTTGTGGGGAGGGCTCGTGGACCCCCAGATGCCCCCATGCTCAGGGCGGGTGTGGCGGGCCAGTCGGAGGGGGAGACAGCACGCCCTTCTCTGGGCCTCCCCGGTACCACCCCGGCCTGGAGGAGCTACCTGCAGGGCCTGCAGGGGCGTCGCGGTGGCCCTGCAGTCGGGGCTTGGGCTCAGGCTCCCGAGCTGAGAGGGTGACGGCAGCGGGAGCAGTTCGGGGAGGGGCTGCCAGTCCTCGTCTCCTGTCTTGGACCTCGCCCTCTCTACTTCAGACAGGTCAGGCAGCCCGGGGTAGGGGCACGCGGGCACAGAAACAGGGACACAGGGACGCGGCGGCATTTGGACTTGGAGACACAGAGGTATGAGGGGGACACGGAGACACACGGAGGGGGACATATGGATGGGGACACAGAGATGGGGACGCAGGGACGAGGACACAGGGACATGGGAACACATAAACGGGGGCATGGGGGTGGGCACACAGGGATGGGGACATGACACGGGGAGCATGGGGTTATAGGAATAGAGACACGAGGACGGGGACACAGAGACACCGAGACACAGGGACGAGGACATGGGGGGCACACAGGAACACAGGGACGGGGACATGGGGGGCACACAGGGACACAGGGACGGGGACATGGGGGTGGGCACACGGGGACGCAGGAACATGGGGAGCACGGGGAACACGAGGACACAGGGATAGAGACACAGGGACGGGAGCACAAAGGGACAGAGACAGTGGAGCACGGGGATGTGGGCACACAGGGGTACAAGGATGGGGACGTGGAGACATAGGGACACAGGGACGAGGACATGGGGACACAGGGACAGGGGAGACGAGGACACGGGGATGGGGACAGGGACTGTGGGGTGATTGTGGTGTGGCACTGAGTGACCATGGGGTGACCACACCCATGGGGTGGTGTGACATGATGGTCATTGTCACCATGCTGGTTGCCCCAGTGACAGGCTTGGGACCGTGTGGGGGCAGCTGAAGGGGCTGACTCATGGGGCCAGTCCTCGCGCTCAGCCCCCGTCTGGCTGGGGGCCTTCGGGTCCCCCAGCCCAGGCAGAGGCCCGGGTCATGCTGGCCAGGAACAGTCTGGGGAGTGGGGGCTGGCGGGGCCCCCTGGGCTGGGGGGCTGCTCTGCAGGTCTGGCCCCAGCCCCAGGCCCCGGACTGGATGCCAGGGGACAGGCGGCTCCCCAAGCCCTCTGGGCACCGGCACCTCCTGGGGTCCTGCTCACTGAGGTGCCCAGGGAGGGAAGGCCTGACGGGGAGGGAGCGGTCCCCGGCCCCCTGCCCAGGCCTCGGTCCACCCCTCCCTCCCCCGCCACCCCACCCCCGCAGCCCCGCAGCCCTCACTGCTGTGTGGACAAGCTCCTTCCTCAGGCGGCCACCATCTCCACCCTCTCCCCAGACCCCTCCGGCCCCCTCTGGCCCGCTCCGTCGGCCTTCCCCAGCCCTGCCCTCAAGAGCTGCCCCTCCCCCACGCGGCTGGGAGCCTGAGAGGGCCCAGACCAAAGGCTGGCCACTTCTAGCCCGGGTGGGTCCTGGCGCCGTGCTCACCTGGCGGACCAGTGGGGAGGCCTGGCGCAGGCCGGGCCCTCGGCAGTAGCCGACGGAGGACGGGGCCGGGCGCACGCTCCTGTACCCGCACTGGCTCCGAGAGCCCTGGCTTCACGTGTCCCTATGGTGACTGTCTCCGTGGTGACATGGCGGCTGCCAGCACTGGACGGAAAGGCAAAGAAGCTGCCAGCGGGAGGGAAGTGACAGCCCTGCTCACAGCTCCAGATGTCACGTGACGGGGTCCCCGGCAGTCACATGACCCACTCACGCTGGCTAAAGCAGACATGAGCCCTCAGCTCTGGCCGGCCCTGTCCTGGGCCTGGGCCCTGCTGCTGGCACTGGGGCCGCTGGGCCTGGAGGCCGGGGGTAAGTCCCGACCCGCGGGCCCCCCTGCCGTCCCCTGGGGGCTGCGCCCGCTGAGCATCGTGTCCTCCAGCCCACAGAGACCTAGACCCCTACTTCCGGGAGAACTACTTCCAGCAGCTTCTGGACCATTTCAACTTTGAGAGGTTTGGCAACAAGACCTTCCTCCAGCGGTTCCTGATATCAGGTGAGGTCGCTTGGGGGCTCCCGGCCCTGGGGGGCCTGTCTCACGCCTCACACCCCCATTCTGCCTCTACCCAACAGACAAGTTCTGGAAAAGGGGCGAGGGGCCCCTGTTCTTCTACACGGGCAACGAGGGGGACGTGTGGTTCTTTGCCAACAACTCGAGGTTCATCCTGGAGCTGGCGATGCAGCAGGAGGCCCTGGTTGTGTTTGCGGAGCACGTGGGTACCCAGCGGGCCGGGGGCAGGGGCTGGGGGGTGGCGGGGGCGGCGGGGGCGTGGGGTCAGCGTCCACCTGCCGCCCACAGCGGTACTACGGGAAGTCGCTCCCGTTCGGCGAGCAGTCCACGCAGCGCGGGCACACAGAGCTGCTGACCGTGGAGCAGGCCCTGGCCGACTTCGCCAGGCTGCTCCGGTCACTGCAGCAGGACCTCACGGCTCAGGATGTCCCCGTCATCGCCTTCGGCGGCAGGTGGGCCCTCGCCTCCCCTTTCTCCCTGGGAACAAGGGTGCACCTGGCTCGAGGGGCGGAATTTCCGTGGGTCCTGAACGTTCTGGGCCTTATCAGGGCACCGGGGGGGCAGGTGGGGGAAGCGGGGTTGGGGCCGCATCCAGAGGCATGGGGCGGGCGCCGCAGGGGGCGCGCCACAGCCTTGCCCCTGTGCCGCCAGCTACGGGGGCATGCTCAGCGCCTACATGAGGATGAAGTACCCCCACCTTGTGGCGGGCGCGCTGGCGGCCAGCGCGCCCATGCTGTCGGTGGCGGGCCTCAGCGACTCCCACCAGTTCTTCCGGGACCTGTCTGCGGTGAGTGCGAGGGCGCAGGGACCCGGGCGGCCCGGCGCGGTGGCAGCCGCCGCCACCTCCCCACTCCGCTTCCAGGTCTTTGAGAACCAGAGTCCCGAGTGTGCCCAGGGCGTGCGGGACGCGTTCCGGCAGATTAAGGACTTGTTCCTGCAGGGAGGTGAGGAGGCTGCGCCCTGCCCCTGGGCTCCCCCCTGCAGCCCCCCAGCGCCAGTGGCCTCCAGCAGCTGTTGTCCTGTCCCCTCCCACAGCCTACGAGGAGGTCAGCCGGGAATTTGGAACCTGCCAGTTGGTCACGGACTGGAAGAGCCTGGTGCAGCTCTTCGGGTTTGCCCGGAATGCCTTCATCATGCTGGCCATGCTGAACTACCCGTACCCCGCCGACCTCACGGGGCACCTGCCTGCCAACCCTGTCCAGGCGAGGCCCCCGCTGCCCCGGGCCAGTCAGTGCCGGCCAGCTTGAGGGCCACGCACCATGCTGTGGCCGGGGACCAGGGCAGGCGAGCCAGGGCAGGCAGGGGCTGCAGGCGGCCACCGGCCTTCCTGCTGAGGTGCACCCCTAACACCCCCAGGTCGGCTGCAAACGGCTGCTGATGGAGAGCCACAGGATCAGGGGGCTCCAAGCGCTGGCGGGTGCGTCTGCCCCTCAGCCCCAGGGAGGCCCGGCGTTGCTGTGAGGAGGGCGGGCAGCCTGAGGAGCGGGCGAGGGCTGGGTGGGGGCGGGAAGCCCAGCGGCTCTTGGGCCCAGGACGCCCCGCCGTCACCTTTGGGTAGGAAGTGGCCATCTGCTCCTGGCTTTGCCTGCAGGTCACTGCTCCAACGAACTCAGGGAGGTTCAGGGAGGGAGGGAGGGCAAGGGCTGATAGGACAGGCCCTCAGGACCCTCCTCGCTGGGCACACGAGATGCCAGGCCCCCAACGAGGGGGCAGAGCGGGTGCAGCCACCGGCCCCAGCGCCTCCGTCCCCCAGGGCTGCTGTACAACGCCTCGGGCACGGAGCCCTGTTACGATATCTACCGGCAGTACCAGGCCTGTGCAGACACCACGGGCTGCGGCTTGGGCCCCAACGCCAAGGCCTGGGACTACCAGGTACGGGACGCCTGGAACTTTTAGGGGTGGGGGCGCTGAACGAGGCGGCCTGTCCCCTGGCCTGACGGCCGTGTGGGCTTCCCGCAGGCCTGCACGGAGATCAATGTGGCCTTCTCCAGCAACAACCGGACGGACATCTTCCCGGACCTGCAGTTCCCCGAGGCCCTCCGCCAGCAGTACTGCTGGGACACGTGGGGCGTGCGTCCTCGGCGGGACTGGCTGCTGACCAACTTTGGGGGCGCTGGTGAGGCGTGGGGCGACGCCTTCCCCTTGGCACTGGGCCGGCTTGGCGGTCTGCACGCCCGCGGCAAAGCCGGGGACTGGTCCGCCCCACGGTGCCAGGACCTCAGGCCACACCCGGGCCCCGCCACTCGCCTTGTTCCTTTCAGACCTCAAAGCAGCCAGCAACATCATCTTCTCCAACGGCGACCTGGACCCCTGGGCAGGTGGCGGGGTGAGTCTCGGGGATGCTGATCCACCGGGACAGCCTCAGAGGGGGACGGTGTCCCCGCAGGGTTCTCCTCGTGGCTTTGCAGAATCTGCTCAAGGACCCCACCCTGCCTTTGCCGATGTCCGCGCCTGGGCTCTGTGCTTTGCTGTCCCGTCCTGTCCCCTTCTGGTTTTCCTGACTCACGGGCCCGGGCCTCTGGCTCGCCTGTCCTGTGCGACGGGACCGGCCAGGCCACGCGGCCTCGGGTCACTGCGCCCCGCAGCTGGGACGTGTGGGCGGGGTGGAGGGCGGGCTGGCCCGGAGCGCGCGCCACACGGCATGTGCTTGGCTGACACAGATTCGGAGTAACCTGAGTGCGTCGGTCCTGGCCATCACCATCCACGGGGGAGCACACCACCTGGACCTCAGGTGGGGTCCCGGCCTGGGAGGGCGCTGGCCCGGTCCGGTCCCATGCTGAATGTGGGTGGGCTTGGCATGAGGCTGCCTGCCTGCCCCCCTGAGTGCCCCCCGCCCCGTATGCCTGCTCCTCAGAGCGTCCCACCCGGAAGACCCCACGTCTGTCAGGGAGGCACGCAAGCTGGAGGCCACCGCCATCCGCCAGTGGGTCACGGAAGCCAGGTGTAAGCCACAGCTGCAGGAGTGGAAAGGGGGCTCAGGCTGAGGGGCGCACCCCCACCTAGGACCAGCGGGGACTGCAGGGGCATGGCTCCCAGTCACCTGAACCCCAGCTCAGGCACGGGGTGGGAGGGCCTTGCCCGAGGGAGGGGCTGACCGAAGGGGCTGTGGCCCAGCCCGGCCTGTCCCGTCTGGTCCCCGTGGACAAGCATGACAGTGAGCACACTGCCCCACCTTCCCACACGCGCCACACGTCCAATAAAACAATCCTCAATTCTGTTTGCTGCTTGGGGGTTACTGGGTGGCACGGTGGCATTTCACATGGCCAGCTGAACCACGACACCAAAGCACGAGGGGCCGCCTGGGCGGCTCCCTGCCCACCTGCCCCCTGCCCCCACCAGCACTGCACCAGCGTCCCCGCAGGGGCCTGCGGAGGGGCCATGGCCTAGCACCCCGTCACTGCTAGCTGTTCATCTGTCGGGGGTCGCTGGGGCTTGGCGAAGTCCTTCCGGAACGCCTCGGGCATCGCCTCCCAGTGGGTCTGCGCTGGACCTTCACTGTCCAGATCCCACTATGCAGCTGCTGACGGGCCCGTGGGCAGCACGGCGCACCCTCCAGCAGCAGGCGCTGTGTGGGGCAGGCCCACAGCCGCGGGCAGGATGGGAGGCGGCCGGAGGCAGACTCTGCACACCCTTCCACACATGAGACATGTGGAGTCGGGAGCTGAGCAGCCTGGCAGCGGCCACCAGGGCACCCATGTGTGGGGACCAGCAGGGAACACACCCGAGACCACAGGCCAGGCTGACACAGATCCCAGATCTCTGCAGAGGTGCCCGGAGAGACCCTGGCTCCTGAGGGACCTGGATCTTCTACAAATGAAAACGGCAAAGAGCTCCCAGTTTAACACAGAGGGAGCTGTACCTGTCCTGCGTGCCAAGCTACCTGTGGCAGGGGGCGGAGGACCCCGGCCCAGGGCCCGTCTTCTCTCTGGAAACCGGCCCGGGGCGGTCCTCAGGAACGGGCACGACAGGCGGCAGGCAGAACCCCCTGTGCCCCTGAAGCCTGGGCACCGTGTCCTCTGCCACGCCAGGCACTGCGGCCCAGCACCCGCCCACGGCGCTGACGCCACTTCCCTGTCTCACCCGCAGGGGGCAGCGTCGTGCTGCCCCCGCAGACAGCGAGGGCGAGCCACCAGCCCCGCCACCAGCCCCGCCACCCGATGTTCAGAAACAGAACACGCACTCGGCCACGCCAGGCACAGCGAATCCACCTTTATCCTGACGGAAAGCCCGTTCCGTCCGGTGGCCTGGGAGCAGGAAGACCCGCCTGGCCCTCCCAGCCCCTGAAGGGCGGGGACAGTCCCTGAGTCCAATACGTAAACACCACAGCCAGCCAGGAGCCCAGGTCCCCACGAGGTCAGACACCCGAGACCTCGGTCAGGGCACGTCCACAGGCGGGAGACTCCGAGGCCAGCTGCATCCCATTGTCCCTTCAGCTCTTGTTTCTGAACACAAGTGGGGTCTGGGGACCCACGGTGGCCCCAGGACCCCCACCAAGCCCCTGCGTCGGTGGACAGGAGTGTGCCCGGGTGTCAGGAACGTGAGTCACGGCTGGAGGCTTTCCAGAAAGGAGGAGGGGGAAGGCTGGACCACCCTGGACCACAGTGCTGGCCGCCTCCTCGTTCCTAACAGTGTCCTGACAGGAACTACGGACAGGAGCCCAGCGGCCACCCCAGTACCTCACAAGGCCCCGACGTCCTGGCCCAGCTGCCTGATGGCCTGTCGTCAGCCGGGCCTGGACAGCATCCAGCCAGCGGGGTGGATACCACATGGCGGAGGTCAAAGCAGGGGGCTACGTCCAGGGGCAGGGCCCAGCTGCCAGGCCCAGCAGCCACGCGGGGGCCACGGCCTCAGGCAGGGCCCCAGATGGGCAAGGGGTGGGCCTCGGTGTTGAACACGTAGGCGTCCAGGCTGAGCAGGGCTGGGTCGTCAGAGAAGAGCAGGTACAGGTACTTCAGCGTCTCCCCCAAAAAGAAACTCTCCATTTTGTCCCTGGGCTGTGGATCGTGGGGATCCTGGACGTTGCTGATGGAAGAATAGCCACCCGAGGGGACCTGCCGAAGGCAGAGCCTGTGGGTCACAGTGGCAGGTACAGCGTGCTGACCACGCCACACTCTGCCCTTGGCAGGGCCCCGGCCAGAGGCACCCCCAGGCCCCCAGCTCACTGCAGCACGCATGGCCAGGGCAAGGCTTGGGGTACAGAACCCCAAGGTCCACGAGGGAATCGGCTGCCCTGGAGGCCCCTGTGGTCCCTCCAGAGACTGATGAGGCAATGCCAGCTGCCCTCGAGTGACCAGCTCCTGCAGCCGTGCGGGGGCCTCACGGCCGCCTCCCACTCCACAGAGCAGGGGCCAAGTCAGGGTGCTGCCCTGAGCAGACGTGACCTTCCCTGAGCCACGGCCAGGCAGCACAACGGGCGGCCGAGCCTGAGCGCTGTGGTCGCAGAGCCCACCCTGGGGAGCCGTGGTCCCAGGGTCATCAGGGTGAGGGCTGCCCAGGCCACACAGGACCCAGAGCGACGTGCTCTGTGCATGGCAAGCCACCGTAGAGACGCTGCCCACCTGGCTGGTCCCTTGACACAAGACAGAAAGAGGGACGCCTCGACCCAGATCCTGGGTCCCACGGGCCCTCCACCAGCAGCAGCGTGGGGCAGCTTATCCTGAAGGCCTGGCAAGGCCGCCCCGCCCACCCCGCCCCGCCCTGCCCAACAGTGATCGGCAGGGCGCCGGTGGGCACTCACACGGGTGTACGTGTTGAAGTTCTGCAGGATGGCCCAGCCCCAGTCCTGGTACTTGCGGTCCCCCGTGAAGCGGTACAGGTAGAACAGGCTCTCCACTGTCTCCGGCCGCAGCAGGTTGTGCCTGTCGGCCGGCTGGGGGCGCAGGGTGGGGTGAGGCCCGAGCACCGGCAAGCCCCGCCCCACTCCGCCCATCCCCGCCCCCACGGGCCCCGCCTGGGGCTCACCTTGACCAGCACGTCCTTCTGAGACTTTTGTGGCTGCAGGTTGAAGTGCACGATTTCGGGGCTCAACCCCGTCTCCATCTGCTTATTCATCTGGTAGCAAGTGTCCATGAGTGCCCGGGCCAGCTGCATGTGCTCAGCGGGCAGGCCGTGGTGGGCGCCCAGAGCCAGCGTCCCTGGCAGGAAGCACACCAGGTGGTCCTGAAATTGGAGGGTGTCCTCACCACCGCTGAGCCACAGGCCACACAGGATCGGCCCCAGCCCGGTGCCATGCCAGGCCCCCAGGCCCCCGGGAGTCCAGGGCAGGGCAGGACGGCAGCTGGACTGAGGCCTGGCCCGTGGGGCTCCACACAGAGGGACAGGCAGGCAGAAGGCCACCCACATGCCGGGTGCCCCGACCCCTCAAACACAATGGAGCACCAGACGCAGGGGCCTGGAAATGGACAGGGATCCTGGGGAGGGGAGGCAAGTGGGCCAGGAGAGGTGCCTGTGCAGTCACAGCTGATTCCCCCTGCCCTGCTGGGCCCGCCCGGGCTGTGCAGCCCACGTCCACCTCCGACACCCCACGTTCCTTAGACCCAGGTTCTCTTCTCTCTTCAGCCAGCCTGAGAGCCAGAGTCAAGGGGGTGTAGGCACCCCGATCCTGCCCGGCCCGGGCACGTGCTCACCATCTTGGCGCTGAAGCGGCCGTGGGCGAGCTCCCCCACGAAGGTGAGCTTGCTGGGCCCCGACGTGCGCAGCAGGTGCTTTCTGATTCCGTCCACGGCCTCCAGGTAGTCGTCCAGTAACCTGCGAGACCAGGAGGTCCCGTTTGCTCGGGCCAGGTGGGTGCAAAACCCCAGCGCCGGGGTCTGTGACTCTGAGCTGCGTCCGGGGAGCACCCCGCCAGCCCAGCCTGCAGGGCCGGGGGCACGGCCCTCCGCTCCCCGAGCAGGGCCTCCTCAGCCAACCCCTCAAGGCCTACTAAGCAGCCCCCCGTGCCACGGTCTTGTCTCCGCCCTGGGGGTTGGCCTGGAGCTTGCACCCCCAGGGGCCCGGGTCACTGTCCTATCTGGGCTGGAGGCTTCAAGCCATACCGGTCCCTCACGAGGCTTTACGTGCATTTTGCAAACTGTACCCAGAGCTGCCGCAGCGCTACCTAGGAAGACGCACCTGCCGAGCGGCAGGGCAAGGAGCAGAGGGAGGACACAGGCCCCGCCACGGCGGCGAGGGACGGGACGGCCAGAGCC
>JAQQSQ010001621.1:0-12214 GCA_028627145.1 Eidolon dupreanum
AAAAAAAAAAAAAAGATGCCAAGACTATAAAGATGATTTAAAGAGGATATGGGACACCATTAAGGCTCCAAGTATTTGTCTGATTGGTGTAAGTGAAGAAAATCAAGACGTTGAATAGCTGTTTGAAGAAATAGTGATGGAAAACTTCGCTAACCTAGTGAAGGAAATGGACATAAAACCCCGGGAAGTTCACAGCATTCTAAAGATCAAGGATCCAAAGAGGCCCATACCAAGACAAGACACATCATAATTAAAATGCCAAAAATTAAATACAAAGAAAAAATTTTAAAAGCAGCAAGAGAAAAGCAAATAATTACATATAAGGGAACACCCATATGACTGGAAGCTGATTTCTCAAGAGAGACTATGCAGGACAGAAGGGCTTGGCAAAAAAATATTCAAAAGAATGAAGACCCAGGATCTACAACCAAGATTACTTTATCCAGCAAAGCTATCATTCAGAGCCGAAGGACAGATAAAGAACTTCCCAGACAAAAATAATTTAAAAGAATTTATCACCACCAAGCCAGTATTACAGGAAATGTTGGAGGGACTTCTTTAAAAAGAAAAAAACATGTATCAAAAACAAGAATAAAGAATGGTAACAACTACATTCCTATCAATAAGTACCTTAAATAGAAAATAATTAAGTGCTCAAACCAAAAGATAGAGTGGCTGAAAGGATAAGAAAACAAGACCTCTACATATGAAAAGGATGGGAATGGAAAAAGATACTGCTTTGATGGTTCTAGAAGGTATTTAAGTCAGACAGAGAAAGATAAACACTATATAATTGCACTTATATGCAGAATCTAAGGAATAAAAAGAGCGAACTAATCAAAAACAGACACAAATATAGTGGACAATTTGGTGACGGACAGAAGGGAGAGAGTTTTGGGGCTGGGAGAATGGGGTGAAGGGCTAAAGAAATACAAATTAGTAGCTGATGGGTGATTATGGGGATGGGAAGCATGGCATAGAGAATGCAGTTAGCATTAATACATTGGCTAGGTGGAGGATCAGGGGAGGGAGGAAGCAATTGGGGGATCATTTTATGAACTATAGAGATGTCTAACCAATGTACAGTATACTTGAAACTAAAAAATAAACAAAATCCCCCCAAAAACCTTATCAGTGAGTGGCCAGTGACAATTAAGTTGAATCTGGTGGCAGGCTTTATAGTGGCAAGTGAGTTGATGTACTTCAATTGTACAGTTGTATATGGCATTTGATTCTGCATTATAGTAAATTATATAATTATTTCATTATATATTACAATGTAATAACAGAAATAAAGTACATAATAAATGTAAAAAAAAGAAGACATTACAGAGGAAAGGTAAAAGATTTTTTTTTTATTTCAGTGCCTTTAATGATACTTTTTTACTGCATGTTTCTCATTTTCATTTTGCATTGAGTCCCACAAATTATGTATTCTGCCCTGGGGAGACAACTGATTCATAGCCAGATCTGCTAGATTTCAAGGCTCATGTTACAAACCAGAGATTCCAAACCCTTTTACTTCATAGAGAAAATAGAGAAAATGATATCTAAAGGGAATGCTAACACTGTTGTAAACTGAGGAGACTGTTTATGGCCAGGGATGGCCAATATGGGGGCCCAGGCCTCTTCAGTCCTGGCCTGGCAACCTTGAGGGCTGGGAATAAATATCTTAGCATACTTGGAAAGGCCTCAGTACACCACTTGGGTAGTTCTGCACGAAAATGACTACTAGGAGTGTCTCAATGACTCATTGTGTCTTCTACCATATCTTTTTTTTTTTTTTGGATCTAGTACTTAAAAAAATACTTATTCATTTTTTTCAAAGAATAATGATGATAGCTGAGAATATATATATGTGCCAAGTATGTTTCTCAGTACTTCATCTATGTCAAGTCCTTCAAACTTTATGAGAAAAATACTATTCCTTACTTGTATTAAGATGAATCACATGAAATTGCAGACATTTGACTATTTGGGACCTAAAAAAAGAATAAGTTCATATATTTAAAGTGAAGAAATGAGGAAACAGAGATATGTAAATGCCAGAGCCAAGATAAAAATCTCTGCTAGTTCAAACACTAGCAATACAGCTCTGAAGGCTGGCACCGAGCCTGTGTGTAATGTTATCTTTCAAAGATAATTAACTTATATATTGTATTTGAAATAGTTATTCAAAATGCATATGCATGTCTTTAAGATGGCAGGTTTTAACCATATCAGTCATTCAACTTTTATTTATTAATTTTCTATGCTGTGTTACGATATTGTAGTGAACCAAACATAGCTTTATCGTCATATAACTTAATAGTCCATCCTGTTTGATTATCTTCCTTTTTAAGCCCACTAGGAATAGCAGTTACCACTTATGCTGCCCTAGATACATTTGGACTGGGCCTATCACTAATCTCACTTCATGTATTATTTTATTCAGTACTCAACAATCCCTTGAAATAAATATTATTCCTCTCAGCTTGCAGATGAAGAAACTAGGGCTCAGAGATTATATAATTCGCACAAGGTGACCAGGATAGTAAGTGGCAAATTCAGTGCTCACTACCAGGTCTTTTTGGTGCCAAGAGCATGCTTTTTCCACTACACTGCCTCCACATAAGAATTTTCTCTTCCCTGCTCATATATTCAGAGGGATGGTCATTAGCTGATCTAATGGTGTTCCACCAAATAGTCTCTATCCATTCCTCAGTCCAATTCTATGGCTGAAATGATTATTTTGCTTATAATAAAGAGTGAGCTGTGCAGCTGGAGAAATTTCCATCCAGATGCTGGTGTGTCATTTTGAATTGTTATTACAATAAAAAGTTCCTGTTCATATTTGTTCCTATTTGCATATGTACAGAAGCCACAGTTGTTCAGCCAAACCAAGCCATTTTGCAAAAATGCAGCCGAAGATACACAAATGGTTCTGAAAATAGTCTATTTGTGGTCTTTTGCTGAAAAGAAACTGCATAAACTATGCAGGCTCTTTGATTTATCTCTGAACAGTCCCACACCTTTTATCTACAACCAACTTTCCCTCTCTCTCTTTTCCCTCCTTCCTTCCCTCTCTTTATCCTTTCTTGAAGTAGATCCTACTCTGTGCCAGGCACTAGAGAGACAAAGAAAAAAAGTAACAGACTTCTCCCAAAAGAAGTTCAAATTCTAGGAACAAAAGAGTTCACTTGAGAAACAACACTGTTCTCAGAAATAAAACGCTAGAAAAAAATGAATAAACTTTAAGTTGCTATTTGTGTTGTCCATCTGCTTTCTTTGCCCATACTTTTATCATCACACTTATTGTAATGACTTAGAGTTTGATTTTTCTTCAATCTCTTTTACCTGGTAGTTCGTATTCTAGAACCCAAAATTGGACCTGGCACAGAATAATTATCCAATTGAATGTCTAGATATAATCAAAATTATCAGTATTGATAGTTTACAACTTTTTGAGGAGGTGGGAGTTATGTAATATCATCCACAACATGCTCTTTTAGATGCTGTGCAGATTATGGGCAATGGAATTCCTTCCTTGACCAGAATTTCTTAAGATAGTCCCTTTCCCCATCCTCCTTTTACAAACTGATTGTGTTTATATTATTTTGTTATCCTGGGAAATTGTACATGAGTTTTAATGTTAGTCATTCCACATACATGCATTTTTGTAATTCAAATGACATTGGTAGTATTACATAGTATTTGGTTGGATCTTGTGTTTCACTATATTATCCAGAGGTATTCTAAAAATCACAATAAAGAACAGGCAATATGGATGATATTGTCCTTATTTTGCAAAGTTAATTGATTTTCTCAAGCCCAATGAGTAAATTAGATGGAGTCAAGTTTTGTGTTTCCTATTCCATGTTTTTTTCTTTCTTCTCCAGAGCATCATGACTATCAGCATACATTTTGTTATTCTAGTTATAGAGGGAGATTTTCAGTAATGCTGACATAGTTACTGTGCTATGCTCTGTTTATGTGTTATCTCATTATTCCTATAAGGTAAGAATTGTTATTATTCCTATTTTACAGATAAAGTAAGTTCAAGAGAGGTCAGATAATGCACCCAATGGTATTTGATCCCAGGATACCTGATTCCAGAATCTACGCCATTAAAAATCAATAACTAATGTTCAGAGAGTGCTTACTATGTGCCAGGCAGCATACTAAGTATTTTACATGCAGTAAGTTATTTATTTAGTCATAACACAAATTTAATAGCAACATACCACTATTCCCTTCATGTTACAGAGGAGGAAAACTCAGCTTAGAGAGTATATTAGAGTTCTTAAATATTGAGAGACAGATATTGAAAGAGAAGAGATTTATTACAGGAATTGGCTTATATAGTCATAGAAGTTGAGAAGTCTTACAATCTGCTGTCTGCAACCTGGAGAATCAGAAAAAACAGTGATATTTTTCAGTGTGAGTCTGAAGGCCTGAGAATCAAAGGACTGATGGTATAAGTCTAGGTCTGAGTCAAAATCTTGAGAACCAGGATTACTGATGTCTAATGGCAGGACAAGATGGATGTCTCAGCTCAAGCAAAGAGTGTGAATTCTCTTTTCCTCAACCTTGTTATTCTATTCAGACCTTCTATGGAGTGGATGATGCCCTTCCACGTTGGTGGGGGTGATCTTTACTCAGTCTACTGATTCACCTGCTAATCTTTTCCAGAAATACTCACAGAGACATCCAGAGATTGTTTTACCAGATATCCAAGCATCCCGCTTGACCAAGTTGACACATAAAATGAAACACCACAGAGAGTTTACATGACTCAAGTTCAAAGTGCAAGCACATATTTTCTCTACCATATCTACTCATCCACATCCTATTACTATGTACCCATTACACGTGGTTTCTATGGATAAACTGACTGTGATACTGAGGTCAGCCTCTCCAGTTGTTTGAGATATTTCATTCCCTATCACCTCCTCAGGTATACCAACTCCAGAAATTTTCAGCTTTTTTTTTTTTTTATATTTACCCTCTCTGATGGATCATTCTCGATAGCAGAAAACATATTATCATTTCTCTCACCTCAAAACAACCAAAGAAACACAAACTTTTGACCCCTTTTTTCTTACCATCTTAGTTCCCTGATGATACTATTTAGAGCGAAACTCCTTCAACATAGCTTTCTATGAGCACTGACTGACTCCAATTCTTGTTACCATTCTCTTCCAAATCCATTGTAATTAGGTATTAACCACAACTTCACTGATACTGCTGTTGTCAAGGTCATGAATGAGCTCTATATTGTTCAATCCAATGGCCCATTCTCAGACTTCATCTTAGTTGATCTAACAATGATATCTGACACAACTGATCACTACATATTCCTGGGTATACTTTTTTCACTCAACTTCCAGAACATTATAATCTGGTTTTATTTCTCCTTGATTGTCCATGCATCTTAGTCTCTTTTAACTGGTTCCTCTTCATTACCTATCCTTTCAGTGTTGGAATACCCAAGGTCCCAGTTCTTGTACCTCTTCTCATCTACACTCACTCTTTAGATAATCTTATACAATTCCACGCCTTTAAATACCATCTATATACTCCCAATTCCCAAATATATATCTGCAAGGCATACTGCTCCCTTCAACTCCACACACCTATATCCAACTGCCTGCCTGCATCTTCATTTGGATGATCAATAAATATCTCAGACTTACCAGAGAGTAAAGGATGGTGGAGGAAGGAGGGAGAGGTATATGGGGTAAAGGGGGTCAAATATAGGGGGGGAGGAGGAGGGTGAAAAGGGTAAAGGGGATCAAATACATGGTAGCTGAAGGAAACTGGACTTTGAGTGATAAATACACAATAGAATATACAGATGTTAAATTATAATGCACACCTGAAAATTATATAATTGTATTAACCAATGTTATCCCAATAAACTTAATTAAAAGAAAATCTCAGACTTGATCTTTCCAAAATAGAGTTCATAACCTGCTCAACCCACAGACTTACCCAATTAAATTAATGGCAACTTCATTCTATTTGCTTGAGCCCAAATTCTCAAAGTTCATTATTTATCCCTCTTTTCATACATCCTACATTTAACCTGTCAAAAAAATCTTAGTTTTATCTTCAAATTTATCTAATTAAACCACTTCTTGACACTTTCATAGTACCTCTCTGGTCCAAGCCACCATTGTCTTTTCTCTGGATGACAGACTCCTAACTGATGTCCCTGATTCCACTATTTATCCCCATTTAGTTTATCCAACAGAACAGCCAGAGTGATCTTGCTAAAATGTAAGCTATATCCTACCATTCCTTTGTTCAAAATCCTCCAAGAACTTCACATTTTTATCAGAGTAAAATCCAATATCCTTACAATGCCCCAAATTATCTTCCATCTGTACCCCATTTCTTAGTTGAGCTCATCACTTTCTACTCTCTCCTTTCTCCACTTCAGACAAATTGCTCTTCTCACTGTTTCTCAAATATGCCAGCCATTATCTCACCTCATAGCATTTTCACATGGTGTTTGCTGTGTTCAGAATGTTCCTCCTTCTGGTATATGTCTGAGTTACTGCCTCACCACCTTCATGTTTTTGTTTAAAAATCATCTTCTTCATGAAGCCTAACTGATCACTCTGTTTCAGATTATACATTTTTTCCCTATACTTATGACCAATCTTAACCTGCTCTATTTTTTTCTCCATAGCATTAATTATCTTCTAGTGAGCTATACGATTTACTTATGTGCTATGTTTATTGATTATTCACATGTCTTCTCCACTGGAATTTAAGTTCCACATGGGCAGGAATTTTTATCTGTTATATTTACTGGTATGTCTAGAGCATCTAAAATATTTTTTGATACACGTTTGGCATTCTACAGTTCTTGAATAAGTTGATGAGTGAATAAATACATGAATGAAAGTGAATCTGGAACTTGAAACTAGTTAATGTGGCTGAGAGGCTTAGAATTAATTTTCTCTAGAACTAGCTATCCTACATTTCAGTTAAACACTGCTCTCCTGGTCCAGGTCACCATTTTAGGATCCAACTCCAGACCTACTTCTATAGCTCTTATGGCCAAACTGCTGCTTTTGGTGTTTACTCATTACATCATCAAATTCTAATGTGTACCAGTAATTGTTAAAGAATTGGTTAATTATATGTTCCAGTTCTACACTGATCTGAAGCTGTTACTTTTCATGTGACCTAGAGAAAATCATCTCCTACCTTGACACTTCAGTTTGCTCCTCTATGAAATGAAAGCTTTGATTAAATATTCTCTATGACCACTTTTCTCTTTGGAAGTTTGAGTCTATGCTACCATAGTACCATGCCCGTAATCCACTCAGGGAAAAGAACACAAATTTTGGAGTCAGAGATATGTGAATTCAGTTGCAAGATTCAACATAATTGAACAAGTCTGTTCACCTCTCTGTACCCTATATACCTTATCTATAAAATATGATTTAACATCTTCTCTATATTATAGCTTTTAAGGCTACTGCAAAGATAAAACTAGAGAATATACTTAGAAATGACTAGTGCAGTATGATAATAATTAAATATATAGTTTTTTTATATGTACCATATAGTAAATAAGTATTCATATCTTTATGAGATTGTAAAATAGTGGGCTAAAGGGAAGACCACAATTTTGGGATCATACAACACAACACAGTAGCTGATGACAGGATAGGGCTTATTACATTGACATAGGACCTAAGCAGGTCCTAGTAGAGACAAACTGTACCAAAATGTCCCTCATCCTTTGTATATTCAGCTGCTGCACCACTGTCACAATTATGTTCCAAGTAAGATGCCATATTACATGTTGTGAATGTTGAAGAAAACAGTTCTTAGACACAACTATACATCTGGCTTATTGTCCTCAGTGTCTTATGCATTTATCCCTCATTAATAAGAAGAGAATGTTTTCCAGGGGGAGAGGATAACTACCATGCTTTCTTTGCATTATCTTCACTTTATAGTTCAGTGCTGTGAACACAACAAGAGATAAGATATGCTTAACTATTGATAATTATATTTCTAGTTTGTATAATGGTTTAGCTAATGGAACCTTTTATATCTATTTCATTTCATAAAGTAGGTTTTGTGATAATACCCAAATCACAGATAAGTAAATTAAATATCATCAAGACGGAGTGATTTCATCAATGAAACTCAGCTAGCAATGGCAGATATGTGATCTAATTCCCTGTCTTCTGTCTTTAAAGCCATCCCTTAGAAATGGAGCTAATTCACCTCCAGAATGCAGCAGTCCAATCATGACCTCTTCCTAAACACTGATGTTGTTAGGTTTAGCACAACACATATCACAAGTACGTTTTAATAAATGTAGGTAGTACTTTGGGCATCCTTACATTACTTCTGTTATCTGCTGGACTGTCTGCAGCCACTTACTGAGCATCTTCTTTAGCCATGAGCTTCCCTGTAAGAACACTGTATCTGGGAGTCATTTGCTTGGATACACACCATGTGTCAACAAATCAGGTTCTTTGCTTAGGCAAATGAAGCCTTCAACTTCCTTCAATAGCCCTGACATGTATAAGCATATGTGGGAGCACTGTTCTTCTAGAGCTACCAAGCAGCTTTGAAGTTAGATAAAATAGAAAGAGAAATAAAGAAAACAATTAAGAAAGACATGCAGAAAAAAGACAGAAGTTAAGAATCAGAAAATGTGAATTCCATTCTGGACCTCCACATTAATGGGCCATGCAGTTTTGAGCACATTGCCTAACATCTGAAAATTAGTTTTCTTATTTTTAAGAGGAAGATTGTATCAGTTGATGTTCTCCAGAGAAACAAAAGCAGGAACTCACTCTCTCTCTCTCTCTCTCTCTCTCTCTCTCTCTCTCTCTCTGTCTCTAAGAGATCTATTCCAAGGAATATGCTTATGCAACTGTTGGGGCTGGTAAGTCTGCAATCCATAGAGCATCAATCTGGAAACTCTTTGACAGGAACTGATGCTGCAGTTCTGAGACAGAATTTCTTCTTCAAGGAGACCTCAAGTTTGCTCTTAAAGCTTTTCAACTGATTGGATGAGGCCCAGAACAACATTATCAAGGTAATCTCCTTCACTTGAAGTCAAATGATCATGCATGATAAATAACCACATCTAAAAAATACTTTCACAGCAACACCTAGATTAGTGTTTGAATAACTGAATACTGTAACATAGCTAAGCTGACACATAAAATTAATAATTACAGGGTGATATAGATAATGATGATGATGATGATGGTGTTGATGATGATGATGATGGAGGAAATAGCTATTTTTGAATTATGAAAATAAGATTCAAACACCCATTTTAAGTGTCTAGCACCACATCCAGCATATAGTACAACCTCAATAAATATTACTTCATATGAACAGAAACAAATACATGAGGTGACCCTTTTTTATCCCACTTGCCCCTCTAACTTTGATTTCTCATGAAAGTGCCTAATTCCTCATGTATTATTATATTTCCATTACATTATTTTAGTTTTTATTTTCCTATAGGTTATAGAAATTTATTCTAGTTAAAATTTTCCCCAGATTTTTGAGGCTGAAAGTGGCTAACCCTATAATTTTGTCAAATTAAAAATAAGGGCAATTATATATGCAGAAAAGACACACTTTATTGTTACATACTTCTCAATGCATACTTACATAGACTGTTGTGGTAAAGTAGAAATAACCTTAGCCTTAAGATCTGGAAGAGAGCTGTCATCGTGGTTCTGCTACTTACTAGCTATATGACTTTGAGCAACTGAACTAACCTCTCAATCTCTGTTTCCTTATCCATTATATTATAAAACTACCCTTGTTCATTCTGTAGGATTTTTTTAAAAAGGCGTAGTTCATGTAAAACCATTTGGACAGTGACTGGCTCATTGAAACTGCCTGATAAATGTTGATTGAATAAAAAAATATAAGCACAACATGGATATTATATAATAACATCACCTAGATAATATGAATATCTAAAAGAATGAAGAGTTAATTTGTTCTGCAACAAACTAAATAGAATTTTCCATGCTAGAAAACCTTCAATCTTTCATTGACATTTATGCTAGAATTTTCACAATCTATTTTGTGTATAGGTCTCATACAGATGATGACACTTTCCGGACTACACATTTTTTTTGTCTTATGAACCTATTTGGACACTTTTTCAGTAGAGCCAGTATGATAAGGGTGATCAGAGCTTAGATACAGACCAGGGAATAGAACATTGGATGAATAGTATCAAGACAAAGGAGCATGAATAATCAAGGCCAACTTGCCAGTGAAGGACCAGTGACTGGCAATAGAAAGCAGAGTTAGAAACATAGGGGGGTTAGGTTTCAATTGCTAAGCAAGTTCAACCTATTTTTAAGGGATTTGGATCTGCTGCAAGTGCAAGATGAAACAAAAAATGAAGGGTCAAGCTGCTAGTTATAGAACAGTAAAAAAATCCAAGAGGAGAAACACAGCACCCATAGTGATACCTGCTTCCCAGGTGCTCCAGTTCTGGGATGCATTGTAACCTCATGCACTCTCAGTTTTCATTCTTCCTCCTGGGTCTTGATAAATATCTTGGCTCTGAATGTGAACAAAGAGTTCTATTTTCTTTTCTAATAAAAAGTTGCAAATTTATATTGGTAGAAAGAATGTTTGTATGCTTTAATAAGCATTAATTAAGAAAGACATAAAATGAGTTTCTGCTTGAGCTTATATACATTAAGGAAAATTAAAATGACACATTTTCAAGATTTTCATCATATCTACATTTTATATTGCTCATTTATGCTGCAATGGGTAGAATGTTGCCATCTCAACATTTATACTAATCCTTTCAGATTTTATTCTATTTTTAATCAATATTTGATTATAATAACATTTTTTCATTCCTTTCCTTTCATATGGATTTTTTCCAGATAATCCTCTTGAGAAGAAAAGCTTGATAGACTTAAATGTAAAAAGTAATTACATGAAAAGTAGAGACAAGTGGGCAAAGAGGTAATACACAACAATCCAGGCACCATTATTCCTTATTGATGACTGGATTCTCCCTGACAATGACGACATATTGTGACTTAATTCACATTCACTGAGCAGCAAAGCAGAGTGAATAGCAATTAAACTGTGGCCTGAGATTTCATGAAATAATAGACCAGAGATAAGCATAGATTTATTTAGAGGTATTTTTTCATTTCTAGTCATAGCACATCATCCCCGGGTAACAGGTAAGATGTCAAATTTCCAAACTGTCTTTCAAGGTACAATAAAACCATCAGATGTTAGACACTGCACAAAATGACATAATAATTGCTCTAATAATTGAACTCTAAGCTTCATATATGCCAATTTACATAACCAGCGTGCCATATTTGAGACAAAGAAGATCATATCATCCTGTAAACACACACACACACACGCAAAAACCTCAGTGATATGTCCTTTAAATACAATTATTGGTCAAGATTCTTAAAGTTATTGATATGTTGTCAGGTGGCCTAGTTTGAATCGTATCTTCTCTATTTAGGTTAATTACTTAGTCTCTTTTAAGTCTCAATGTTCACATCTATAAAATGGCAATAACAATACTTCCTTATTTTTCCAACTAGATTCAAATAAGAAAATGCATATGAAAGATAATTGTAAGTAATAAGGTGCTGTATAAATATATTGTTACACATAAGAATTGTTTTATTTATAACAGATCCATCTATAAATTCTAACCAATTCTATGGATTAAAAACAAAAATGTAATAAATATTGCTTTACCATCAATTTTATCCATGTCTCAATTATAATTGTAATATTGTTAAAAATACACTGGAACTTAGGCATCTAAGTGTAAGTTGCCCCTTCAAAATAGTTATCCTTGGAGTTTGTCTATAAATTGATATTTAATTGAGCATTTAATATTTATAAGACATTTTGCTACATACTTTATAAATATCACTTCAATTAATCTTTACTCAGTCTTCATACATAAGTATAAGTTAACCCTATTTTGCAAAGAAGATTAGTAGAGAATAAGAGAGTTTTCCAAGGTCATGGCATGATACTGGTAGAGCTGCTGTCATTATTCAAATTTGGGGGAATTAATTGCAAATTAATTGCAAATTGGGGAATTAATTTCTTAGGCAAACGTAGGAAAGTGTTGTTTACACTATGGCCTGTGTCTCAAGACCCAAGAAAGTAAGCAGTCTTCTGTATTTGGAAGCTAAGAGAGAAACTGGATAGA
>JAQQSQ010001622.1:0-12213 GCA_028627145.1 Eidolon dupreanum
GGCTGTCAAATGCCGGCCTATCAGTTGATAATAATCCAATTAGGCCTGATGTCTAAAATGTGACAATCTCTAACGTATTACATTTTTCGAAAAAGATACTGTTGGGACCAAAACACAGATCTGGCTTTACACATTTGCTTCCTCCCGTCTGGCAGGAAACCACCGCGGAATCCTGCCTCAGAGCCTTCTTCAGCGTCCACGAAAATGCTTGAAAGCACTCTGTTCCCCAAAAATAGGTACTAGCGTTTTCAGATGACAGTTTCTTCAGAGAAATACCAAATAAGCCAGTGTGACAGCTGCCTACGATGGGGGACCCCTCGGCCACAGGCACGGAGCCCCGATTCGATTCTGGGGTCTCTTCCAGAGGCGGCGGCTTCTGACTTCCTCGCTGCTTCTCTTCATGGACGGGGAGAGCACAGCCCCCCAAAACCAGGAAGGTCACGGGTCGGCTGTGGCCTCGCTGCACCCGCATTGTGGGAGAGGACACACTGGCGTCCTCAGCGGGCAGCGAGGGGCGGTCGGTGCCAGGGACACGGAGGGAGGACAGCACGCGGGGCGAGTGGGGGCCGCCGACAGCCCCGGGGGCCGGGGGGCGCCCTGGTGTGGGGACTGGCCACGTTTGGCGCTCACCCTCCATCAGCTGAAACGTGGCTTTTGCCAGAACCTTGGTCTGAGCTGCTGAAGGTGCCGAGGATGTCACATGGCCACCCCCAGCATGCGTCACTCCGGTCTCCCGCCGGGCGTGTTTCGGCGGCATTTCGCCGGGTCCCCTTTCTCCGGTCCCCAGCTCGGCTGGTCCACCGGTGGCCTCTTGTGACTTCACTCGAACACCATCCCACCCCCACACGCTCCCCCCGCCCGTGTGCAGGCCCTGTCGCCTCTCCCTGGACCACGTTCGCACAGTGAGCAGAGGAGCCACGGCTGTGCACGGCCCCCGGCCTCGCAGACCCTCCCAGCGCCCCGGCCCCTCCGCCTGCGGGTGAAGCCTGTGCCCGCCCCGCCTGCGCCCAGCCGAGCTGCCCGCTCCTGCCGCCTGTGGCCGGCCCTTTCTCTCCGGTCTCACTCAAAGTCCCTTCCCCGGGTCGGCCGCCCCCGTCCCACCGTCCCCAGGGTCCTTGGCGTGCAAACGTGCGTCCGTTTATCTCTGCGTGTTCTCCCCGGCCGGCCTCCGCTGGCTGGGATGTGACTTCTCTGGGGGACCCGGCCCGTGTCCCCGGTGGGGCCCCCGGATTCAGACGATCTGGCCTCGGAGGGGCTGCTCAGTCAGCGGCAGGACCGACGGACCAGATAGCGCGAGTGTCTGCTTGGCAAGGCCAGCGTCCGCTGAGCCCTGGGACCACCCTTGACCCCTCCGGCCACAGCCAAACGTTTGGGGGCCACCGCCCTGGGGCTGCAGGCTCTCAGCTCCCCAGACACGGCTGCCGCTGGCTAGCACCGATGCCGCGGACCCGCCTGCTCCCTGCCGCCCCCTCGTCCATCGCGCTCCACTGTCAGCCGAGCGCCCTGTGTGCCACCCGGGAGATAGGACTGCAGGACAGACAGACTCAATTCTAGCAGCCGCCAGAGTGCATGCACAGCCCAGGGACAGACAGGCCCCGGTGGGTGACCCTGGTGAGCCGAGACCAGCACCACGCGGCTGCGGGCGTAGGAGCAACCTGGTCAGACTTGTGTGTGGGGGGGAGGGCCGTCAGTTCCCTCCGCCCCAGGCCCCTCCGTCCCAGGCCCCTCCGTCCCAGGCCCCTCCGTCCCTCCCGATGTCTGCTCCTTCTCCAGGCCACAGTCCTGGTCCAGCTCCTCGTCCCTGGGAGGCAGGACCCAGCCCGGAAGCCCAGGTAGGGACGGGAGGCCTGGGGCATTCACATCGTCCTCGCGGGAAGGACACGGCCCCTCCCGGGTGACGGGCTGCGCCCTCGCCAGCTGCCCAGGTCCTGCCTCGGCCCCCACCGCCCCGCACACCTGGCTCGGCTTCCGCAGCCGCTGCCCTGCCCCCCGCCTGGAATAACCCACCTCTTCCCTGGCAGGCAAGAGTGAGTCACACGCGGCTTCAAATACAACCCAAATGTCACCCCTCTTTGAACAGCGCCTGCCCACGTGGGGGACGGCACCCTTCGAGCGGGCTCAGGCTGGGAGCGGGCACCCCAGGGGCCGGCCAGCCCCAGGGCAGGGCTGAGGGCCGCTCCGCGCTCTGGCCTGGCACAGGGTCTGGCACGTGGCGGCCGCCGTCACGAAGCCACCGCAGGGACGCGGCAGTGCGGGCGGTGTGGCGCCCGCCCCGAGAAGGGGCAGTGACGGTGGTGTGTGCTCCTGAGTGCTCCCACGCGGTGTGCAAGGAGCCAGGCGCTGCCGCCCCCTGCTGGCTGTGTACCCGACCTGCAGGCTGGGGACTCCCAGGCGGCGGCCACCGCGGTGTCTCCCCGGTCTTAGGGGAAGATGACTTAGTCCGGGATGAGAAGACATTCCCCCGTGACACCTGCCCCGGCAGAGCCAGCCGGGTCCTGCGGGCACCTCCCGATTCCCCGTGCCCAGAACCCCCGGGGAGGCAGACGGCACCAGCTCAGCCCCCGACAGCCATGGCGGTGACCACCACCAGGCAGCCTTTGGTGACGTCCAGTAAGCCCAGGACAGACTCACTGCGCCCTACGAGGCCCTCACGTCTGTCTCAGCCAGGTGGGGGCGTCGGAGGCGGCCAGAGGCGGGTCACCGGGGTGTTTCCCATCTCCCCATCGCCCCTCCCCCCCGTGGAGAAGCAGCAGGGGGCTCGCGGGGCGGGGCACAGTCACGGTCACAGGTCAGAGGTGGGCGGAGCCTCCGGGAGGGACCGCCTCCCAGGCGCCTCGTGCCGGGGCCTGCGCTGCCATCTCCCGTCGCGGGCCGGGGCCGACCCTGCAGGACCCCGGGGAGCCCTTCATCCGTCCACGGGGGATCACGGAGCGTCTGCGGGAGGACCACGCAGGGCCCGGGACGCAGGTGTCGAGAAGCTTCGGGACGAAACCGCACGGCCCTGTCCGCGGCGTCCCTCCCCAGGGAGCCGGGAGCCGACCCGTCAGTGGGAGACCGCGAGTGACAGAGCACGCCGCCCAGGAAAACCGCGTCTTACGGGCGCCCGCGGCGGGAACCCTGCCCGGCCCGGCCCGCGCGGCTCCCCAGGAAGGGACCCGGCACGGAGGACCGACGACCGAGGACGGATGTCAGCCCCGGCGGCAGAGGGCCGGACGGCCCCGCGGAGGAGCGCGGCCCGGGTTCCAAGGCCCCTTTGAGGGTGGGAAGGGAGCCACGAGCCGGAGCCTGGCGCGCTGGGCTGGGGGGCTCCCCCTGCTCTGGGGGTCTGGGGGTCCCCCCGGCACAGCCAGCCCTGGTGGTTCTGTTCCCGGGGATCCCGGAGACCCCAGCAGACAGCGGCCCGCACCGCGAGGCCGGCGGTGCTCCAGAGTGACTGACTCGCAGGCACAGAGCAGGCTCTGTCCCCACAAGGCCCGGATGGAGCAGGTCTCAGCAGGTTTGTTAAATGACTAAACGAGGTGTCCCCGCCTCCAGTGTGGGGAGGTCCCAACTCCCCTTCCTTTGTCCCCTGGGGGCCGGACGCTTCTGGGTTACTCAGACGCGGGCATCCGAAGGACTGTGTTCTGGGGAGCACTCAGAAGCGGGGTGCACGTGGACAGGTGCTGGGGTGCCCTTCCCCCGCTCACTCGCTGGGTTCTTGCCTTGCATTCTGCGCTGACTTTGCTTACTGAATCCGCTGCCCATCTAAGCGGCAAGGTCATGTTGTAGTCTCAGCTGGGAACCCAGCGGTGGGGGTGTTGCTCCCCTGCCCCCAAGTCCAGGGGTGGCCCCTGCAGCGACTCCACTTCATGGCGGCTCCTGGGGGCTCTGCCGAGGCCTAGCTCCCAGGGGTGCTTCCCGCAGGAGGCTGGCGGGGCGGGAATCGTGCGTGACGTCACCAAGCCCCGAATCTGCCATTTCTACTCCTGAAGACTAGACGTGACAGAGCAGCAGGGACGAGGACCCAAGGGTGGAAGTGGGGCCCTTTCTGGAAGTGGCGGCAAGGACAAAATTTCAGATAAGGAAAGCACAGCTTTGAGGGGCTAAGTGACTGTCCCAAGGTGACACAGGTGACTCTTCAGAGCCAGGTGCCTCAGGCTCCATGGCTCTGTTCCGAACAGCCGTTCCGGTGACCTGAAGAGAACTTGCAGACGGAGATGACCACGGGGCAGATTGCAAAAGACGGCCGCGGGTTCCCCCCTGTGGTGTGGCTGTCCCCTCGTTATGTGGCTGTGTAGTCATCCATCCAGAGGTGGCATCTGTTTGCCGCCCCTGGAGTCTGGAGCAGCCTGTGACTCGCACAGCTGAGAACTGACCGTGACACAGATGGAGCTGGGTGACACCACCCCAGAAGCCGGACCTTGGGGAATCCTGTGGCTTTCGCTGTTGACCTCGCAAAACTCTGCCCTGAGACCCCCGAGGAAGTGTGCCCGTCCTGTTCTCTGGAGGACGAGAGTCACATGGGCAAGAACCGAGACGGCCACCAACTGCCCAGCATGTGACCCCAGCTCTGCTGACTGTGCAGCTGGGTGAACGGCTGGGACAGGCAGAGGCCAGCAGCAGAGGGAACAGTGCTAGGAAGCACCCCGCCAGCCCCACGGCCACGCACAGCCGCGACCCATCGCTGTGGCAAGCCGGCAGCTGGGGGTCGGCTCGCTGCACGTCAGTGAGTCACTAAGACGTCACCTGTCTCCCTCAGGGGCTCCGCCTGCACCACCCCATCCAGCCCCCCGACGGCCCTGCAAGTCCTTTGTCATTTCCCCAGTCATGAAGCCTGGCCTCACGCAGATGCCGGAGGGTGTCGGGCGGCAGGGGGGCCTCGCCCCCGCCCCCGTGTGCCCCGCGGGCCGTGCTCGTCCCAGCTCACCTGCTTGCCTCGACCCGCAGAGATGGGTCAGACGACTGGGCGTGATGCTGGAAGCAGAGGCTCCGCCCACCCGTAGCAAACGCTTCAGGCCACAGAACGGAGGCCTCCGGGATGCCAAGGCTGTGTTCGCTCTGTTTAGTGGGGACACAGGGCTCAAAGCTACCGTGACTGGGACCCACACCCTCGGCCGTCCTGCAAAGCTGGCACGCCCGGGGATGTGAGGGCTATCCACGAAACCACCGATGGCGTTTGCATTAGTCACCTACTGCTGTGTGACAAGTTATCCCCGAATGCAGCACCTCGGGAAATCCCAGGGGGCCTGACATCACAGCGAAGTCGTCAGCCAGGGCAGGGCCACCGTCACCGTCCTCGGAGGAGGCAAAGCCGCCACTCTCGGGCGTGTGGCTGGGGCGGGAGGGCTCAGAACAGGGGACTTTGTGTTTCTCGGGGGGCGGGGAGGATGCAGAAGGCAGGATGGAAGTTAACACCTCCCGTAACCTGGTTTGGAAGTGCTGTCCCCTTACGCTGTGGCCCACAGGGACCATTCTCACCCGTGCACCTGGGGAGGATGGTGGAGCGGGGGGACGGGGTGCGGGTCGTTGGAGTTCCTCCAGGCTGGCCACCCCCAGCGCTTTGTCACGGGCTGGGAGGCGGGAAAGGTCAGCAACCCGCCTCCAGACCCACTCAGGCAGCTCGGCCATCGCTGCCCCCAGGCCTGGCCGCTGCACGGTGACACTTAAAGGCCTTCTGACAAGGCACCTGCATCTGTGGGAAAGGAACAGAGGCGAAGGAATCGTCTGAGAATTCAAGGAAAAGGTAAGTTATTTGACTTCACCCCACTCTCCCACGCGACACCATGAAAAACACTTTCTTAAACGAGTGACTAGGTGCCACCTCCCAGGGACCGACACCCCCAGGGGCAGGACGGCTCGCTGCTTCAGCGTCACGACCTGGTGATTCTGGAATCACAAGTCGTCAGGCGGAAGGGTGTCCGGCCCTGGGGCCGCCCTTCCCTTCCCCTGCGGCCAGCCATTCCCCTCCTGCCACCCCCGCCACCTCAGCCACTCAGCACTGTCCTCCTCTCCTGCCACTCTACGTAAGTCCCCTCGACAGTGACACATTCCCTCTCTGCTTGCTGACCCTCGATCAAGGCTGCAGGAGACAGAATCGTTCAAATAAAACCAAGAAGAGCAGGAAAATAAAGAGGTAATAGCTCAATAAAAGAAAATAGCTTGGGACGTGGGTGGCTGTGACTGCGCTGTGACCCGCCGGCCGGGAGCGCGCCCCCCCGCGGGTGGGGGGCTGGGCGTGGGGGGTGCCTTGGGCCCCAGCCTGGGCGTCGTTCACGGAGAAGCCAGGGGACTCGCGTGTCCGGGTGTCCAGGCGTCCAGGGGCCGGGATGGCCATCGGCGTGGACCACCACGGCTGCCGGAGAAGCTCTGCAGCCTGAAGACAGAGCCACATCTTCTGTCGCCTGAAGTCTGCCCCGTCGGCGGGGCGCCGTGTCCTGGCACCGCCTGGTGTGTATGAGTGCTTTGCCTAGAAGCTAAGATTGGATTATAACAGGTTTTCTGGTACAGAAGTTTTGACCGTTTATGAAAATGAGAAGCCTCTCTATTTAAGGAAATGGAGTGGTGTTAAAATGCACCCGACAAAAGAGACCATGCTGTCCATTTTAAGTGCACGTTCAGTGGCACCGAGCACGGCCACCGTGTCGTGCAGCCCCCACCACCGTCACCAGGGTGCGTTTCGTTTTCCCAAACCGAGCCGTCCCGTTAAACATTGTCCCTTCTCCCCTCCCCCGAGCACCTGGCACCCAGCATCCCTTCCCGTCCCTGTGGATTAGAGTATTCTGCATACTTCGCCGAGGGACTCACAGTATTTGTCTTTTTGTGTCCAGCATACTTCACTTAGCGTGATGTCCTCAGGGCTCACCCACGTTGTGGCATGTCACGTTTTCACTCCCTTCGAAGGCTGAACGATACGTTCCCGTGAGTGTGCACCACGTTTGACTGCTTGTTCGCGTGTCGATGAACATTGAGCGGCTTCTGCCTTTTGGCCGCTGTGAACGCGGGCGTGCAAATCTCTCTTGGAGACTCCGCTCTCAACCCTTCGGCCTACACGCATGTGTGCCCAGGAGTGGGATTGTGGGATTGCTGGATCATATGTGAATTCTATGTTTAGGTTTTTTTTGAGAAAACCAAGCATACCGTTTCCCACAGTGGCTGCCCCCATTTTACATCCCCAGCGAAAGGAAGACGGAAGGGTTCTGATTTCTCCACGTCCTCACCGACACCTGTTTGTTTGTTTTCTTGAAATCCTGATGCGCCTGGAGCTTCTTTATGTGAGAGACCAGGGAACCGAGACTTAGTACATCTGAACACCTCGTTCAGGGTCGCACGGCGAGTAAGAGGCAGCTCTGGGACTTGCATGCCGGTGGACAGAGCTCAGAGCAGCGTTGCCTTCCATTTTTCCTGGATTAGCTCCCGCTGGGTGTGAGTCCGCCCACCACAGGGAGCTGAGCTCAGCGCACCTTGGGGTGATGAGGGAGAAGTAAAAACAGTCCCATCAGCTAGAAGTCAGTCTGCAACTGGTTTGGCCAAACACGAATCGATAACCTGGAACGGATCAAATCAAAATAACTCCTGACCTTAGATGAGAATGCCAAGGGCCTGAATGCGGATAATTTTGGAAGCCAACCGAAGACGTGAGTTATGACTTGTCTCGTTGCTTCCTGCTTTCGGTTGGGTCTGGAAATGGAAGCGCCGGGCCCTGCCAGGAAGTCTCCCCTTGTGGTTTTACTGGTCAGGGCTAATTTAGGAAATGCTGGAAGTCTCGTAGAAACCCCTTGGGAAATTTTGGCCTCGTTTTCCTGCACAAAAAGTTCTGCTCAGTTAGAAAAACCTCAGAAATGACATCTGGCCTCCTTACTTCCTTATCTGGGCTAAACCTTGCCTTTTCTCCCCTAACGCGATTCAGTATCAGACAGCACAGCCAGGTGGCACGGGTCATTTGGGGGCTGGGGACAGACACCTGCCGGCTTTCCGCCGGCTTCGCACAGGCCTCCCACGGCTGCTGTGCACGCCCTGTGTGTTGGTATTCCCACCTCGCCCCAGAAGCCTCCGAGTCAAAGCAGGTGAGTTTAATCACCTGACATCGCCCGGCCACAAGCGGGCCAGTCAGCTGGCTGAGGCGCATCCAGCTTGGAAAAGGACGGCTTTCACCACCCCTTCCCGTTCCAGAGAATTCCGCTCTCACAGGAGGTTTGTGCTCTTAGTGTAAAGGTGAACGTTTAAACCCACCAAACAGAAAACACGCGCGTGGCACTCAGGCCAAATTCAGGGTCCAGTGGCACGCCGAGGTCTCCACCTCGTGTCTGCCGAGCACCTCCACCTGCAGCCACGTGGCCCTGCATGCCCCCGTGGGTCCCTCTTGCCTCATGCTGCTCCCTCCCATGTTCCCACCCCACTGGCCTGCCGAGGCCCTTTGTCCAGGCACCCCGCCACCCGCCTGCGAGCTGCCCCCCTAACCAAGACCGTGGACACAAATGCCCAGCGCGACGATGGCACCCCAGGGGCTCGGCAGAGGACAACAGTGTGAATTTGGGGCCAAACATTTAAAAGGAAAAGCGCTGTGCAAACCCTGGGGGAAAGAAATGTGAACTGGAATCAGAAAATGAGTCAGCTTCAGAAATGAAGATCTGGGTGATTCAGATCTGCATCTGGGGGAACAGGCGAGCCGAGGCTGGCGGGACAGAGCAGGGGTCGGCCGCTCAGCAGCGAGGCCCCCAGGTGACGCGGGGTTCCCGCGGGGCTGGCGTGCGGGCACAGGCAGCAGGCCAGAGTGGACACCGTCCAGGACACAGACCGAAAAAGAGAGTGCGTGCAGACGCCCCCGACCCACGACGGGGTCACGGTCTCACCCCCCGACCCACGATGGGGTCACAGTCTGATCCGCCCGCCTTCAGTTGAACACACCGTGATTCGAAGATGCCTTTAACACACCTGGCCTGCTGGACGTCGCAGTCGGCGGGCCTAAGATGGCCCCGGACAGCCGGGAAAGTCGCTGGCCCGAACCCTCTGTCACGATCGCGTGGCACACCTCGCGTTGCTTATCGCATCCTCTGCCAGGAGCGAGACGGACACGTGCCGGTGGCAGGCGCGCTGGCCCCGACAGCTGTCGGAAGCAGTGGACCGACATTGCTTGCACACGGCCGGGATGTGACTGTCACAGGGTCACCTGTTTCTCTGCGCTGCGGTCAGGCTCGGGAGTCGCGGGGGTGGGCACCGCGGCGTGGACCCTGGCTGCTTAGCGGGCATAGTGTGCTGCGTGTCCTGTCCCGGCGCCAGCAAGTCAAAAGAATTGTTAAGTCGATCCATCACGAGTCGGGGAGCTTCTTAAAGTCGGCCAGTCTTCGCTCATTTACGTAATGAGTTTTCTGAATGTTCACCATGTTCTGTGCATAACAGATGGGTCCCTGCCTGAACAGACATCTCGACATCTACCATGAAAAGATGCCTAGCACTCGACAGACCAGAACAAATAGATGAATCATTTTATCCTGGAAAACTGTGCCACACAGACTGAGTGTCACCGGTGGTAACATTGTCATCACATTCGCTCCTGGGCACTCACTAACCGCCGGAGACTGAGGAATACAATTCCGGCTTGTTTCTTCCTCCTTAAAATCAATTTTCGTAACTAAGAACTGTGTTCCATGGCCAATTAATCCAGTTCTATTCCTTTGAAAGATTAAAAAGAAAAAGTCTTTGAGCTACTTGTGGGACACTTTATCATAAAGGTGCAAGAGACGCTTGGCTTTTGTTTTCTTCTTCTGTGATTCAAATATGTTCTTAGCAATTTGGAAATTATATGTAAGGTTTTCAAACTCAATTTACATATCCAGCAGCATTTTGAGCTGCAAAAGAAGTTAGAATCAAAACCTCCCTTTTCTCTGGAGAGCTGGGTGCTGAGGCTGGCGGCACCCCCTCACTGCTCACGGCCCATTTCCACCCTCCCACCCGGATGGGCATGAGGCGCCCTGTGCCCGCAGGGGGCGGGCGGTGAGTCAGAGTGGCTCTGATCCTGTCACCTACCTGGGTCTGGCTTGGCGGTGTGACTCATGCCTGAGGCTGGCCCCTGGGAGCCTCTGGGGGCCCCCCTGACAGGATGTCAGCTTCCTGTGGCCCGACACCCAGGACCTTCTCCAGCACTCACGGAGCACAACCCACGGCCTTGTCATCACCCCGGGGCCAGGGACAAAGGAGCCGTTTTTAAATGGGGATCAGTTTCTGGAGGTCTAAATCAATCCTGGGGCTCTTTCTTCCTCTGTTCTTGGGGGCCAGATAATTCGATGAGCTTCTCGGGGACATAGCTGCTCCTGACCGACGCCAGCAGCGTTTGGTCATGGCGAGCGACCTCTGTTTCCCCGGGGGCAAGGGAATTCTCGTGCGAGCGACGGCGATGATGACGGGAAGGCACCTGTCCCTCCGTGCTGCACCTGAGGAGGGGGCCGAGGCGGGCTGGAGCTCGGGGGCCCCTGGGGAAGAAAGCGCTGGGCCCCGGCGGTGTGGCCGCGAGCCGTGACCAAGCAAGGGGCTGGGGACTGTAAGGCCACAGGGCCAGGAGCAGCTGAGACCGGCCTCACGTTTCCCTTCTGCCCCGCGACCCTCTCAGGCCAGCCGCCAGCCCGAGGAAGGGCGTGGGGAGCGGCAGTCTCAGGGTTAGCTGTGCTGATGCTCAAGAGCGAGCTTGGCCGGTGATCTCAGGACCCTGCAGGGCGACGAGAGCTGACGGTCCCCCCCCCCCCGGGTGGGTGCGAGGGAAGCGGAGGCTCCCCAGGGAGGAGCTTGCGGGGTGGGGCCAACCCGGTGCTCGCTCGGAAATGCTGGGAAAATGGCCAGGTGACACTATGTTCTCACCACTCTGGTGCGGTTCTAGAGGAAATTTATTGGAGATCAGATATCAAGATGGCCTAAGTCTAAGGTCTATTTACAGATAACACGCACTCAGCGCCTCCCATGAAGACGGACGTCAAGTGGGAAAGCAGACGTGCTGGGGACCGGGGGAGCCTGGACAGCACGGAGGTGGGCATGTGTGGCCAAAGGCCACCGAGGAAAAGGCTGGAGCCGGCCCGCAGTGCTGGCCACTGTCTGGGGCTGGAATTCACCCCCACACTTGAATATTGGCAATACAGACTCATCAAACTGACGGTCCGTCCTAAGCTAGTCGCCTGGGCCTCTGTGGGCACCCAGCGCTGCATCGTCACGTGGTGCGAGGGTTAATTTTACGTGTCGGCTCGGCAAGGCCATTGTGGCCAGGTTTTGGTCAAACAGCACTTTAGATTCTGGATGTTGCTGTTGCTGCGAAGGCTGTTGCTATTTTTTGTTTTGTTTTGTTTCTTTGGTGAGATTAACTTTTACATCTGTACACTTTGATTAAGGCAGATTACTCTTCCTCCGTGGGTGGGCCTTATCTAATCAGTTGAAGGTCTTAAGACCAAAGACTGAGGTTCCCCTGAGGAAGAAGGAATTCTGCTTCCAGACTGCCTTTGGACTTGAACTGCAACTTCAGCCCCTCCTTGGGTCACCAGCCTGCTGACCTGCCAGCTTCTCAGAGGCCGGTGCTACACAGGCCATTCTGCTGGTTCTCTGGGAGAACGAGGTAAAAAGGACGGATAAAGCACAATCTTCCCTCTATAGTGACTTATGATCTTCTAAGTTCAACTCACTTTAAACGTTTTGGTATTTAGGGTCCGAGAATCTAAAATCGGGCTGTGCGGTCGGTGGAGGCGGTTTCTGGCTTTGCCCAGGCGCGGCGCTCTCGAGCCGGTGTTGGGGGGCGGGGGGGGGCGGGGGGGCGGGGGGGGCGGGGGGGGCGGGGGGGGCGGGGGGGCGGGGGGCGGGGCCAGCGCTGTGGGGCGAGGGCATAGAATCGAGGTGTGTGACGCAGGCGAGGAGCCACTGCGCCGGCGCAGGTGAGAGTTCGCAGGAACCGAACTGGGACGGCGCGAGGACGGTGACAGGAAGGACAGGAGGTGAGGACAGAATGGGCGGGACGCGGAGCGAGCTGGGGGTCGGCGAGACTCCGCGAAGCCGCGTGGCTCCTGCGCAGGCTGGCTCGGTGCTCAAACAGCGTCCGGCGCGTTTCGAAATGTTAGTTACTTGATTTCTGCCGCCCCCACCTCGTGGGGCAGAGGCAGAAGCCCTCCTTGGAAAAGCACTTGGTAAACACGGAGTCACCCGAGCCTCTCAAATGCCTGTGTGCCCACGTCTCTTCCCTCTGTGACCCCCCTCCCCGCTCCACCG
>JAQQSQ010001623.1:0-12213 GCA_028627145.1 Eidolon dupreanum
AATATTAAGATTAGTTTCATAGATTTTTAGTGGAAAATGTTAGGAGATGTTTATACTCAGGAAATCTAAGAGCATATTTTAAAGAATATGTGTCAGATTCCTCTGTTGAACTCTTTATGTCCTGAAATCTGCAGCAGCCAAATATGTGTGCACATAGTTTGTGTGTGTGTGTGAGTCTGGGAGAGACAAAGGGAGAGAACTGGAAATTTTAGGGAGAAGCATAGGGTGTAGGAGAAATGTTTTAATTGGTACATTCTAATCAGGCCACAGTTTCCATGACAGCACACTTTTGCACAACCTCTCACTTATTCTTTAGGTAATATGTATGTATATAGAGGCATTAAGATAATTAACTGCTGGGAATTTTACAGTAGCAATTAAAACTATACTTCTTAAAATTAAAATTTTCTTCTCAGGAGATCATTTAATACTTAAAAATGGTTATCTCTTTTAAATTTAAAATATTTTGACATAATTGATATATAATAATCACTTAGAAATCATAAATGGTAGAATGGAATGTATGAGGAAATAACAAATAGATATTTACAAATAATTTCTGTGGCTAGTTTCATGTGACATTGTGAATTTTGTCTCTAAACAGTCAATATCTTCCTTTTCCTAGGCAAAATGTTATTACAAATAAGCCTCGTTTCTTATGATCTACTGATATACAATGTTGATATGAAGGTCTTATCATCTCACGTAATTTTGATAATTTACTTGGGTATTACAGAACATGGTTACTTAGACAATATTCTAATAAAAAGCTGCTGGCATGAAAGAGCCTCTGACATTTCATTATATACTCTATCTAGGTCAGAAAATTAAATAAAACAATCACAGAAATGAAGGAATCCTTTTCCTGGTAATTACATCCCAAAAAGCCGCCTCTACTTTCTTATTCCTGAGACTGTAGATCAGAGGATTTAACATGGGGTTCATCACTGTGTAGAACACAGAAGCCACTTTGTCCTGACCTAGGGAGTAGCTGAAAGTGGGTCTCAGGTAAGTATAGATGGCAGTGGAATAGATGAGAGTTATAGCTGTCAAGTGAGAGCAGAGGCAATTCCCCTTCAGGAAAGGCTGTACTAAGACAGTCACAGTTTTCGAGTTGCTCTCTAGCTATATATGAAATCTGAGGATACTAAATGTGCAATTGTTAGACACAATTTCTTAACCTCCGAGAATATAACTTGGACAATTTCTAGAGTTCATGCATCATCTAGATTGCTTATTTTAATGTTCTCTGTTCCTGCCATGATCATTTTTTTTTAGTTACAGATATTTACATAAAAATAAGATGTGTCTAGACAGGGGATATAGTACACCAAGTCTCAAGGTTTCTCTATCAGAGAGTGAGGGTGGGAAAATGACCTTAGAAGGCAATACCACAGTAATAATTGTTGCAAGGATGATCCTATAGATGAATGCTAAATTCAGTGAGCAAATATTGAGGAGAAAGAGCACATTAGCATAGCCTCAAAGTATCTCTGCCAATATATTTATGAATTACAAAGGGACAAAGAGTAACTTTACAGTGGAGAAGATCAACAGACATGGCCTAATTCAAGTGATTAATTTATCATTACAAGTTATAATCTACGTTCCTATTATGTCTCTCCTGACATGATGTCTTCAGAAGGTCAAGAATTGCTTTTGTGCTATTCTGTAATAGGCCTAAAATATATATAACTTTCAATCAGAGATGACTAGACAAACCCAAATTTAGAGACATTCTAGCAAATAAAAATCAGTAGTTATCCAAAGTGTCAAAATCATGAAAAATAAGGGTGGACTGAGGAAACGACTTTGAAAGCTAAAGAGACACAACTACTAAGGTGATGTAGGATGTAGGAATCAAAAAAGAACAGTAGGAGAAAAAATGATGAAATCTGAATAAGATCTGGAGCTCAGTTATTAGTATTGAACCAATCACAATTTCCTGGTTTGGTAATTGTCTTATGGTCATGTCAGTTGTGAAAATTAGTGGAATCTTAGTGAAGGAAATGTGAGACTCTCTACTATTTTTGCTAATTTTTTTAAGTCTATAATTATTTTAAAATAAAAATGAAAATTAACAAGGGCTATTTAGGCAGTGGTATTATAGGCTATTTTTTAATGTTTTACTCTTAAAAATGGTAAAATTAGTTTTTAACTAAATAAAAACATCTTGGGGAAAAAACCCTTAAGAATCAGATATCTTGAGAATTGAATTCTTATTCAAGATAAAGGTGAAAGATGAAGGTGAGGAAGTCACTATGTTCTTCTAATCCTCATACCCCCAGATATTTTGCTATGAATAAGCACCCACTAAAGACATGCACATGCAACATAATATGTGAAATTATGGACTGCTATTCTTTTTGTTTTATAAAAACTCAGTTATGATTTAACATCCATATACATTCTTTCTCGCATATCAGGAAATTTGTAATCCCTTAAGTGAAGCAGATCTAATTGTCTTGAAGAGCTCTGTAGGGTTGTATGGTGCATGTGTTCTCCAAAGTCTTAATAGATTTCACCAAGAGTGCCTTTTTTGTTGCTTCCAATTTTCTTTTCATCTAAGAAAAAATAACTTTTAAAAAAGTTTTGAACAAACATATGTAATACTTATTCTTGGGTAAATAAATTTATACCACATGAGGTTACGCTGATGCAGTTCTTTTTACCTAAAAAGGGAAGTATTTTGATTCTACATTCAAAAGATAAAAATTGCCAAATTACTACCAAAAAAGAATAAGAATTTATTTACATGATTCAAATAAAAGGACTTTAATGAAAGGACTTATAAACGATGTATTATCTTCTTTAATCTACTGTAATCAATTACTAGAAATTAAGTGGCCTAAAACAATAAAAATTTATTTTCTCTCAGTTCTAGAACACAGAGTCCAAAGTCACTTTGCTGGTCAGGTCTCACTCCCTCGAGAGAGAATCATTCTTTGCTTCTTCCAGGTTGTGGTGGCTCTTGACGTTCCCTGATTCTTGTGTGCATCACTCCAATCTCTGCCTACATCTTCACATGTTCTTCTCCATGTCTCTGTAATTGTTATCTCAACTACTTGTTGTTTTTTGCATTATAAGAACACTGGCCATAGTATTTAGGACCCACATTAACAATGGATGATATTATTCCTTTAATACATCTGCAAGGCCTTTTACCCCTCAAATAAGACCAAACTGCAAGTCCTAGATTTACATATATTTAGAGGCCATCATCAACACAATACACATTGGTACGGAGAGTTAAAGTGAAAATCCTGGAAACTTCTAAAAATAAATGGATATTCCCAAAGCGAACTACAACATGAACAAATGAGGTTATCAGAGGACAGTAAGTTTTGGGATAATAGAGGAGGGGATTTGTGGTCTTAAAACACCATGGACAGTGACAAAATAAAAACTAGGAAAAATGTAAAAGAAATACTAAGATTACCCTGCTTCCACCATCTCAGCTGCTGACGGTTTTCTGCGTTGGCTAAATCAAATCAGAGTATAGAGGAGGTTGGTAAACAAACTGAAGGAGTGGGAAGTTTAAAGAAATATATCACAGAGTATCATTCTAATCCCTGGTTATATAACAACACACTTAGTTAACCACCAGTGTATTGCTCAGGCAATCTCTTAACTCACTAGTTTATAGTGAAAGAAAAAAAGGACTTTCAAATTAGATTGTAACAATGAAGATAATTTGTGCTCTTATTACCAAGAATCCCTTTACCTAACCCTATAAAACTAAGGTCCCTTACCATAGTGTGAAGTTGCTATGATGATTTTAATGATCATTATTTAGAAACTACATAAAACTAGATTGTTTTCTTTTGCAGGGAATACCAAATGTATAACAATATCCTTTTCTGTAATTTCAAGCCTTTGTGTCATTGTAATAACTTACTTATTAGTTTTCTCAGTGCCATCATGATGTCTTTGTTCCTCAGAGTATATATAGCGGGATTCAGTGTGGGAATAAAAATGGTGTAGAAAAGAGAAATCACTTTCCCAGTCCCTTCAGATTGATTTGGTTTTGGTTGCAGGTAAGTGATAGTAGCCGTTCCATAAAATAAGACCACAACGATCAGATGAGAAGAACAGGTAGAGAAGGCTTTCGCCCTCCCACTTGCTGATGATATTTTGAGAATGTTGGCAATAATCCTGCCATAGGAGACAATGACCAATAGAAATGGAACCAGGGCTAACACCACTGTGGCTAGATAAACTGCGATCTCACTCAGAAATGTGTCCCCACAAGCAAGCTTGAGAACTGGGGGGAGGTCACAGAAGAAATGGTTAATTCTGTTAGAACCACAAAAGGGCAGAGAAAAAATCTGCCATGTTTGTCCAATTCCTAATGGAACTACACTCACCCAGGAGGCAGTTGCCAGCTGGGCACAGACCTTGTGGTTCATGACCAGCGGATAGTGCAGAGGGTTACAAATAGCCACATAGCGGTCATAGGCCATCACTGCCAGGAGGAGACACTCTGAGACTCCAAGCGTAAGGACAAAGAACATTTGTGTGGCACAAGCAACCAAAGAAATGTTTCCTTTCTGGGTCAAAAGATCCATGAGCATTCTTGGGATAGTGACTGTTACATAACAGATTTCTAAAAAAGAAAAATTATTAAGAAAGTAATACATGGGTGTCTGGAGGACAGGGTCAATTCTTGTTATCAAAATGATGATGCTATTGCACATCAGGATAGTCAGATAGATGACCAAAAATATCCCAAAAAGAATCCATTGGCTATTGGGAATATCAGAAAATCCCAAAAGAACAAATTCCGTTATTGTAGTCATATTTGATTTTTCTGTTTTTAATTGGTTTTCCATCTGCAAACATGGTAAGTTCAGGATGGTTAATTCATTAATGTTCTTGAGCTACATTTTCCTCTTCTGTAACAGCATTAGATGCATGAATGGATTTTTATAATCTCTAAATTTATGTCCATCTTCACATTGCTATGTTTCTTGAAAGTGAATTTTAAAACCTCAGAAAGGAACTGATTTGCACTTGAGATCAGTCGAAGAAATACAACTGAATATATGCTTTTTATTCTTTGAGATGGTAATACCAGAGGAATGAGAAGTGTACATTCTTATTTTGAGCATTTGTGCAGAAGTAATTTCTAACTATTTCACCCCCATAAAGAGTGGAATTATGGTACAGGCTTTTGCTATTGCATTTGTCTGGATTCATCAGTTTCTTTCTGAATTGATTGATTTATTCCACCTCTTTCCATTTAAAATGCTTCCTTAAAGCTTTTAAGTTTTATATACAATGTGTTTTAAGTCATTCCATTTATAGTTTAATGAGACTCAATTTTCTTAGACCAATCCTTTGTTACTGAGAAAATAAATATATTCAATATTATCAGGCCTCTTTATGTACCTCTCTTCTCATTCACATTAAATATGGACACCATAAATCCCAGTATACTATTCAATATCTTTCCTTATTAACACCCCCATACTGTATATGATAAATATCATTTAACTTTGAACTCATTCAATAAATATGACCCACTCTTCCCAATACTTTTTTGCATTTCTATCCCTTCCTTGGTAAGATTCTCGTGTCACGTACTTCGATTGAACTAAATAGAATTCCCTTTCTCTTGTTGCCCCTTGTAACTGTGCCTAAAGTGCAAGTGATTAAGTCCAATTATGTTTTTTCTGGGTATACAAATGGTTGGAGCCTGTGAATAAAACTTAAACAGACACACACACATGATTTTGTTTCACTTCATATTGATTCTATTTAATATCAGGCAGTCCATACTGCTTGACTATTTCCACTGCACTTTATTCATATTTGTTCGTTAACTTTCCAAAACATACAAGAAAGATTTTTTTTTTTTTCTAATCGCTGTGCTACACATGTCTTCATCTGATATTTTTTCATGAATACTTTGGAAAATAAGCTGCAGAGAAATAGTCTTTTACCATTCTTTATTTTATTCAGTACATTTCTCAAAATGACTTTAAATGAATAATGGTGATTATAAATGTGTTTACTATCGTCATTTGACCTAGATCTCTTTTTTCAGTAATTTATAATGAAGAAAGTAAGGAACTATGTGAGTTATCATAGCAGTTAACTCATTTTCCAGGAAGGAATCTAGGATGTCATCTTTTTCTGTTTTATTTTTTGTATCTTGATCCTGCAATTAAGAACTATCTTTAAATAAAATAGTCTAACAAAACAATTACAGCTTACCTTTATAGAATTGCATGAAGATGTTTGTGTGAGTGGAGGTGTTTATTAACCTGTAAACTTGTTAAGTTCTTCTGTCGTGTTGAGGAGCCTCTGTAATTCTTTGATACTCTTGCTAGCGACAAACATTGGCTGCTCTTAAATAGGAAGCAGCCACGCTCACCTGTGGGAATCTTTTCTTGTGTGTCAATTAAATTCCTGATCACAGCTTTTTTTTGGCAATCACAAGGGTTTATTTTTTAAAACCATTTTCTTTTTAGGGGCTTGCCCTACTCTTAACCCTTCTTGGCATGAAGCATCCCATAATTGGGGAGTCCCTTGGTGAAGAAACACCACTTAACTGTCAAGAAATACTTTTAGAAGAAAATTAGAAAGCATTCTACCAATCGTATTTCAGACTTGGAATAATTGGTGTGGATTTGCCTTCCTTACTTTTTTTCTCATAATTGATCCAAATCTAGATCATCCACACTTTCAGAAAATGTGGCACATATTGTATCCAATGAACATGGCATAAACATTCAACACGTTGGGTGGTGAGAGCCTGACCTCTGTCGATAGATTAACTTTCGTGGAAATTAAAGCATGTGGTGTGTGTTGATGAAAAACAATTGGATGGATATAGTCATTTTATGACACCTACTCAGGCATCAGATAAGGTTCATAGCTGATTCAAAACGTAAACTACCCAAAAAAAAAAAAAAGAAAAGAAAAAAGTATTTTTAAAAAGTATATTTAAGACAGAAAACAAACAAACTGTTTACTAAAGTCCAGATCCCTTTTCAACTACTTTGAATCAGGTTTTATCATACACGATGATTTTACTGGTAACTATATTTGTTGTTTTTCCTGTTTCAATGTTCTTTGAGTATCTTATGTGTGATTCTAAATACATTTCCTTTCCTTTTTTTTTTTTTATTTTTAGTCTCTTACTCTTTACTACCACATGCCTCTCATACATTGGACCTCTTAGCTTTTTATTATGACTAATATGATACTCGTATTGGGTTTCCATCAGCAAAAAGCCTATGTGTTTTGCTTCTAGGAAGTTTGTTGCTTCCTTATAGACTGGGACAAGTTGAATGTACATTTCCTGTTAAAATGGAGAATTTGTGTATTTTCTTATTTAATTAAATATCGCCACCATGGTAAAAAAAATATGTGAAAACTAAAACAATTCCTCAGCTATATCAGTGTCTGCACAAAATCAAGAAGCATCTTACATCCATTTAACAGCACAATGTTGCAGTCAAAGCTAATGAAACACTGGTTCCTCTCACTCCAGAATCCCATGGTTTCCTAGTTTGTACTTTGTGGTCCCCTTTTATATTTTCAGCATTCAAAGAACTGCGAATTACAGACACATGCAAAATAAGTAAAGAAGTGTTGCACTTAAGATACAGCACAGAAGAGACTCATCACTTCTACCCACACGCCATTGTGGGAACTAACCACATGTCTAACAAAGACATGAGAGAGCTAGAGAATGTTGTTCGCTGTGTGTCAAAGACACAGAAACATTTTGGAGAGCATCAAGCCAGACGCTGCCACTGTACTCAATTTTGGTCACTAACAGTGAACTAAAGTATGTTGTAACATACATACATTTAGCATTAAGTTTTATCAGGACATTTGCAAAGCAGAACAATTATGTATGTATATGTACTTTATTTGGATTCTTAGACAATTGTTTCTAATGCAATGCCAGTATAATTTTTATTTTTAAATTATCAATGTTACTGAAGCATAATTTACAGAAAATTGTGTACGAACATTCAACTAGATTTAATGAGATGCCAAATGCGATAAGATGTGAAAAGTGTATACACTCATGAAAGCATCTCCACAGTGATGATACAGAACATTCACAATATCTGAACATTTCCTCATGTAGCTTTCTAATCTGTCCCATCTCTATCCCAACTCCAGGGAACCACGGATCAGATTTCTGTAGCTATCGATCATTTGTAGTCCATCAGAATGTGTTTTTGCACACAGTTAGAGTTTAAAATTTATCTGTGTTCTACCTATGTTTAAGTCATTTATTGTCAGTGCTGACTTCAAAAAACTTTATTTAGTTCATTTATTTATATTGTATGGAATTTCAGTTGTGTCTTGATTTTTGGCATCTTAATCTCAAAGAATGTAACT
Organism: Eidolon dupreanum; assembly: GCA_028627145.1. NCBI lineage: Eukaryota > Metazoa > Chordata > Mammalia > Chiroptera > Pteropodidae > Eidolon > Eidolon dupreanum. Next base: position 8,368 of record JAQQSQ010001623.1, read on the forward strand.
TGGAAATTTTCTAGAGTTCATGCATCATCTAGATTGTTTATTTGATAATTTTCTCAGTTTATACCATGAGTAGAAAATTTTTATTTAAGTTACAAATATTTACATAAGAAAAAAAATGAATCATGTTTCTCTAGTTATGTAACTGTATAAGATGCTGCACTATATTGTTCAGAATGCACAGAAAACTTTGGTCCCTCCAGATTGGTCACTTTGTCTACCAAACTTCTGTTTATCTATTAGACTAAATTGGTATATCCCTAAAGGAGACCTAGTATTTTCACTTGCAAAGTTAAAACTTTCTAGTGTAATGCTCTCATATCCTCCTAATGTAATTTCTATTTTGACTCTCATTATATTATGTTGTATTATTTATTCCATAATTTGACATCTTTTCCTTCAGAAACTCCTTGATTCCCTGGTATTTGTCTTGTTTACTTTCTGGTGAAGATCCATCTCCAGGAATAGAGCCCTCTACATAGAAAACTTGGCCTTTTTTAGAGACTCAATAATTTACACTCATATCATTTAATCTTTCATCATCACTAATCATGTATGTTGTGTTCTCTTACACTGTTTGCAGGGAGTAAAATGTCTGGAAAGGAGTATGAATAAGAACACAATATCCTTTAGTGTGAACAAGAGTGAAAGCAGGGAGACCAGATAGGAAGTTATTGCACCGACCTGTGTGGGAGACGAAGGTGGCTGGATCAGGGTTCCAGTAGTGTATATGTGGTAAGAAGTGGTCACCGGATTCACATAGACTTTATGCTCAAATAGTTCCCTCTGTTTTGATTCTCCTTTTTATCATACATAAAATCAACCACATTAGAAAATATGACATATTTGTGTGTGGGGGATTGGGTTCATATCAAATCTATTATGTTTATCTGAACAGATCTATAGTGAATAGCTACTTCATATGAGTCTCATATGAAGATATCAGCCTTATCTTCAGGGGTGAAAATGCAATATGTATACATTTTTAAACAGAAAAATCAAAAACAAGAAGTAAGAGAACTGTATTTTGCAATTTGTTAATGCTGCTAAAGTCACTTGTAATGGCCCATTTAAAAATAAAACTTGCTTCTTGTAACTCTGCTTCTGACTTCTGTTGGCACCATTCTGTGAGCCCATGTTAACTGTCCGTATTCGGCACAACTACTGGAAGATGAGCTAAGTTATTACAATAGACTGCAAATATATCTTTATCTTTTGCTCTTTAAATGTGTTATTTGATCCTTTTCACCGACTCTTACTAAATCAAGCACTTCACAATATTGTGACACACAGTCTTCTTATGTAACACATGATCTGGGCATGATGATTTTATGATTTGTAAAATAAAATCTCACCCTTACTTAACATTTTTTATGCTGCTTATTCTGTCTTCCTGCTAAATAAACCTTCTATTTGTACATTCTCTCCAAGTCTGTACCTTTCTTCATTTTTCTGTTTCCTTTTCCAGTGTATTAATGAATCTGACACACTCTCAATACAAACTTAGCTAAGAAATTATATTTTATTAACTTTATTTATGTACAACACACAGTAAATATAATCATACAAATTTGAGAGGTGGAGGTTTGAAGCACAAGTCAGAAAGTCAGAGTTTTTGACATATGTCTTCATCAAATAGATCTCCTTTTAGCAAAATTTCAAAATCTCTTGGCCAGTATTCACCACCTCTTTCTTTAGAAACAAATCTGGAAGCAATAAAATTTCTTAAATGGCTGAAATATCGCAAGGCCTCTTCTGAGACTCAGCAGTGATGTGTGCATGAACTCAACAATTTCATGACTAAAAGCAAAATGATAAGATAATCTTAGAAACAATACATTCAAATTTCTCATTCAAAGCAGGAAATTGTATGTAAGTTTAGCAAAAAGTGTCCACATTTCTGCTTTCTGATGAAACATAATATTTCCTCTATTTTCAGAACATCTATTTGTTTTAACATTGTTTCTATAAAGCTATACATATATATTTTTTAACAGTTAAAATATCAATTTATTTAAGTAGTGAGCACATTGCTTGTAAATATGTTACATAATTTTGTTCTCCAAAGTGGATACATTTCCAGAAAAATTGAAAAGAAATACTATTCTGATCAGTTCAAAGCTATATGCTTTCCATAAAGCTCTTTGTACATTCATCTTCCACAGATTATATATTCTCACATCAATTCAACTACTTTGTAATTGATTTTTTCCCTATACACCCCTGCCACTTGGGTATTACCTCCTTGACATAATATTGTTTATATCTGTCCACTGAAATGTGTTATGAATTAACACACTCTCTTTGATTTTATATGACCAGTGTGGAGATGAATGGGATTACTACTTCATTTTATCTTTGTATTAGCCTTTATAAATATTGCTTATAGTATGTATGTCTTTACAATTTTTATAGACTCATAAAAATTGCATTGCCTCAGTTACTTTACACTCTACAAACTAAATCCAAAATTATTTTCATATATTAATATCACGTCGCACATGTTGTTTCTGTCTAAATGAAGGACTACATCTATTAATGATTTTTCCATTGTTTTTTTGGAATTCTGTGATTCTTAAATATTGATTATTTCACTCCTTCCATCTCACTCACTGGCTTATTTTTCTAATGTTGTGACATTCACAGGTTTCGTGAGCTATTCTCTATTTGGTCTCATCTAGTAATGGATGAAAATATTGACTAAAACATAACTGAAGTACATACATTTCATTTCACTAATTTTAATAAATAAATTGTGTTAAAACATTGAATAAGGCTAAACTTTGATTGATATGTGTATATTGGGGAATGTAGTAACATTAAACATTCAAGTAAAATAAATGACCAGGATTATTAAAAAAACAGAAAGCAGTGGTGGTTGTATAGCAATGAAGCAATATATATATATATATATATATATATATATATATATATATTACATTAATAGGGGAGGCTTTAATAAATATTGTCAGGTAAGAAGAGAATGATAAAATCACACTCAGTGTAAAAATTAGAAGTCTTTTAATACTTGTACGATGTAAATTTCTTTTGAGTTAAATAAAGTAAAAAATATTTGGAACATTCTTCACACAAATCTGTTGAACAATAAGCAGAAAATATGACAGTTAAAATATTTTTATTAATGATGTGGGTTTATATAAATAATCAAAGTTTACATAAGAAGCCTGTATTCAATAAAGTAAAAATAGTAGCAAAATCATTAGTGATAACAGCTCTCAAAGTTGAAAATATTTGTATATCTTGTACACGAGATTAATCAATTTTTCAGATTATTTTTTATTATAGTAACTTTGGTTAATAAAATCCAGTGTTTGAATTGTACAATTCAACAGTAAGTCATACATATATTGCATTGTATGTTCACTGCCCACAGATTTCTTTCTGTCACCACATATTCAAACCCTTTAACCTCGTCTACCAGCCACCTTCTCCCTATCCTCTAGTAACCACCGTCCATTTCCATGAGTCTCTGTTTGTCATGTTTGTTTGTTGCTTTTAGGTTTATATCCCACGTATAAGTGATATCATGCGGTTTTCAACTTTTTCTGTATGGCTTTTTTCACTTAACATGATCATCTCAAGGTCTTTTCATGAGACTAATTAAATGTAGAAGAGCTGAACTCAAGAGGAGAGAACATGGCTCAAATTACGAAGTGTCTAAACCCCCAAATCTCAGAAGAATTGGATTCATCTCTCAGACATCGTTTCAATTTCTGTTTTACTGCAAATTAAAGCATTTAATGAAAAGAATATAATATTAGTATTCTTGAGTGAAACATCTTGGTTTTATGTATGATTTCAAAAACGACTCAGGACAGGGACAGCAGA
>JAQQSQ010001624.1:0-12212 GCA_028627145.1 Eidolon dupreanum
AAGAAAAGTTAAGAGCAAGGGCCAGCTGGACCAGGTAAGTATCAGATCAATAGTTGATGCCACCATAGTAAGTTTGCAATCTTGGTCAAGTAGCAATCTAAGCCTGTTTCTTAAACTGTAAAAATAGGTGCAATACCTAATCCATAGGATCAAATGAACAACTTATGTAAGACAGCTACTGGCATACAGATGTTTCATGAATGCTGGTCTGTACTGTTGTTTGTGCAGCAGTATGTGACAGAGGGTACCATGGTAAGAGGTTGAGGATAAGCAGAACTTTTTCCTTTCCCAAGGACTTTGGATACAAGATCTCCAATATATACAGCTCAGGTAACTCTAAGGGGAACGAAACAGCCCACTGGAACCCTCAGCCCTGGCCTGGCCCCTACAGTGGGTGGGAGTCAAGGAAGGACTACAGCAGAAAGGCACTCCTGAGGTCATTTCCACAGATTTTTCCCATAGTCACAAACCTCCAGTGAGTCTGGGCCGGGTGGGAAGGGCAGCCCAAAGGTAAATATATCCTGACCTGCCCCAAAGTGAGAACAGGTGCCCATGCGTGCAGGACACTTAACTGGGTGCCAGTGGTGCGGGAGAGGGGGAGAGGGAGGGCACACAAGGTAGTTCCTCCACAGGAAGGAGTTCCTAGTTAAGAAGGAGAGAGAGAAATGTCCTCCAGGAGCCAAGTAAAGAACATTTCAAAGAAGAGTGAGTCTGCAACACAGATGAGCATGGTGCCAACTGAGGATGAGCGCTGAGCAGCAGTAGGAGAGGGGTAAGTTGAGGCTAGTCATGAAAATGATACTTAAGAGATTGGCAGCCCCTGAACTTAGGCTGCTAACAGCAGTCAGGGTGGGCAGGCTGGCATGGGTGCATTTCAGCTGTTGCCAGGGTGTCCTCACCTCCGAATGCTCATCATGGGTCCTAGTGATACCTACAGCCTCTTCGATCTATGGGGCAGGATCAACCCAAAGAGTAGAGAGAAATATTAAAGAGACTAAGATGCAGCTTCCAGTCCAACATGGGAATGGCAGTAAATAAATCTAACTTCAACAACAATTAGCATTTGAAGACCACATACCATATAACGGACTTAGTTTTCAATGTTTTCTTAGTATTGACTCATTTAATTCTTCCAAAGAGCTTATGAGATGCATACTATTATTCTACTATTACTGTAATTTTACAGAAGAGGAAACGGGCATAGAGAGGTTAAGTAAGAAGATGGAATGACTTTGGAGAACATTTTGACAAATGTGCACTGCTGTCAATCACGATTCCTTCTCATACCCCACGCTAGTTATTTCTTAGCCAGAGGTGCAGGTTAACGTGCAAACTGTCGCTGTGAGACTTAAAAACAATTTAAGTGAGCTTTCATGCTCCTACCTTAGTCTCAGGAGCAAACTCTTCTACAGAATTCAAATAATGGAGCACAAACCCTGTCCTTGACACTGTGAGGAGGTACTCCATTGCTGGCTTTCTCCTCATACTGCCATGTGCCTCCAGCTCATTTCCTTGTCCTTTGGTTCTATCATCCACCACCACCACCCCTCCAAGTGTATTAACTGTACACCGAAACAGCCATGTGTATCTCACTGTGGTCTTCAACAATCACTAGAAATCTAAGTTTGGACACCGTTGGAAATGGCGCTAGGGAGCTAGTGCTTATTTTAGCTTGAGAAGCAAAGTGGATAAGGCTGACTTTACCCTAAGAAAAATAGGTATTAACTGAACCCTATTTATCGAAAGCTAGTTATTCTGTGCTAGAAACATGGTTGTTTAAACTGGCTCTGAGCACTTTGCCATCAAGAATCAGCCAGCAAGGTACCTCTAAGTAAGTCATACTGGTAGAGATGGAGCCCAGGTGCACACATCTGTGCCAGGAGGGCATGCGTCTGTGTACACGTGGGATCCTGTGCTAATAGTGACAATTGTACTATGCTTCAATCCTAGTATAAACAATCATGAGTCACTGGAGTCCATCTAGGCACAGAAAACCTAGACTTCACTGAGGTGTCTGTCTGAATTCTGTAACAGGCTGTCAGTTTCCCTTAAACTTGCAAAAACTCAGCTTCCAGGGCAGTCTTTCTCTGCAAGCCAACTTTCATGGAGGAAAACAAACACCATGGGCATATTGAGAAAGAGTCTCTACAGATGCTTATTTTTTAGGGGCTTAGATTCCTACTCCTATTGCTTAGTGAAGCAGCCTTAAGTCCCAATCTCTTTGTCCCCACTGGCTTGTTTCCATTTCTGAGTGACTATAGCCCCTGTAACCCAAGAAGGCTTACAGAAAGCTCTAAGTGGGTTAAAGGCATTAATTCAGCAACAGCAACATGTTTCCAGGCCCTAGACGCCTCTATTTAACATGTGACTTTGGCTGAGGACAGCACGCCCAAGATGCCAATATCTCCATGGTGTTCTCCAGGTCAATGGTTCCTCAAAGTATGTCTCCCTCTTCCTCACCACCACAGTAGTATTTGAGCCAATCCCTACTCTCCAGAGGAATAACTTAAAGTTTTCTTTTTCTTTTTGAATATCTTAGAAACAGAGCTTGGTTGAAAGGGAAATAAGACAAAGAGCAAACAGGAAATAAACCAAAGACTCATTTCCAAGCAGACCAACCCATCATTTCCAGAGACAGAGGCTCATACCCTGCTCTCCTAAACCACCTTTTTTCAGAATCACTCTAATGCAGGTGAGCTCCAGGGAAGAACACTGTCATAGTGAGCCACCCTCAACTGTCTCACAGCAAGAAATTTAATCAATTTAGATGTCCTCATAAAGCTTATCTGATTCTATTCTAAATCTGCAGAGTTTACCTTTGTATATGTTAAATAATTAATGCAATTACATAGAATCCGCGTGATACTTATGATAAATTATGTGCCCAGAACTCATGATGTACCTGCTTGGGAGCCTTAATGTGATTTAACAGATAAAATCCACTATTTACCTGAATCATTTGTCAAATTTTGAAGCCATGATAATTTATGCACCCAGACTTTATGCGCACACTATATTCATGTAGCTGCTCAGACAACTCAATTGGTTTTTTAAATACTCTTAATTTCCCTATGAACCCACAAAAAGCAAAGTACTCTAAAAAAACTAAACCAAACCAAACCAAACCTCCAATGCCTCTTGGAAACAATCAAACAAAAGACAGCTGGGCCCCAGAGGTCGTGTGTGGCCTTGTCTCACAGGAGCTTAAACCAGCATCAGCAGAACTGGGCTGCGGTCAGTTTCGTCAGTTTCGCTATTATTTATCTTTAGGCTAGAAGGCAAGACATTTAACTTCTCTGACTCTGTTTCTGTACACAATGTTAAAGTTCTTTTTCATTCACCCATAATCCTCTATATAGAGATATACTAAGATATTCATGGTGGTTAATACCTACCAGTCTTTTCTCCAGGCAAATTTTTATCTATATCCATGTCTTTATCCACACACATACCCATATTAATAGCCATATCCCTGGGACAACAGTGTATAAAAAATGAGACTGAATTCTTAGCTCTTTATTAGCTCTTTTCTGTCCCTAAAAAATTCTGAGATTCTGGAAATAATGAGGACTAGCAACTGCCCTACAGTTGGTGTAGGTGGTGGAGTTAAAAGTCATGTAGTAGAGGCCCACTGACTCAGAATGGTTAGGAGTCGTTTTCTCTGGATAGTGTGCTTATAGGAGATTTTTGTATTTTTTATTTTGTTTATATGCCATTTCTACAGTAAACGTGTATATTTTACCAATATTTTTTAAAGTATTGTTGAAAATTAAAAAGAAAGCCCTCAGCAGACAAGGCCACTGGTGTTGTTCATGGTACCATGAGGCAAGAATTGAGATGGAAATATCTGGACTGATACTGATCCAAAGGCAATGCCACAGAGATGGCAGGGCAGAGGAGGAGACAAACGCTAGCAGAAAAGGTCTGATCAGGGCGAGCACTGCTCTTTCACCTGCCTCTCTCCATTTCCTCCGTTTTAATTTGGGATAGGGAGAAAAAGGACAGCTGCATTATTAATGCATTAATTATGATAATATTCTGTGTGCGACTAATACATGTCAAACCATCCTTATGCCAAATTGAAAACTGACATTTTTACTTCATGAATATTGCTCCATCAGTGACATTTATTGTACGTTCCCAATCTTGCTACAGTGAATGTCAGGTCAACTATCAAGCGTTTGCTTTCCTTCCACTTTATTTCCTATTTTAAAGCAGTAAGCTGTCACTGTTAATTGGGATGCAAAGTCAGATTGCACTCGGAGAATCTGAGGCCTCTTGCTTCCTGTACATCTTTCTTTGGTCCCTAGAAAACTATTCTGCACCAGTGCTGCTTATCTATTTTTGTCTCCTTCTTTATCCTACTTACACAAGAAAACACCACCACTGCCCCAGTGTGCCCATCTCTACTTTTTTGTTTCTCTTTTTTTCAGAGCACTCATCGTCATCTAGAATATGGCATATTTATCTGTTTTCTTGACTGCCAATCACTCTCCAGTAGAATATGAACTCTCTGAGGGCAGGAAGTTTTATCTTCTGCTAGATTCCCAGCACCTAGGACAATCCTAGCACAGTGTAGGTCTTCAATAAATATCTGTTGAGAATATATGAGCCACTCTGCATACACAGATGTCTTGGAATCCCCAGACATGGAATTTTCTAGCCAAAATTGTTATCCCATTTAAACCATACCAGTTATTAGCGGCCTACAAAATAAAATTTTTTAAAAAGCTGTATATTCTGTTACTCGTTTTGCATCTCTCATTTCATGTTCACTCTGAAAACCCTCAAGTGTACTCTCCCACTCCACCATGTGCCTATTATACTACTGTCCCATAATCACTCATTGCTCACCCAGTCTCAACTGCCATATTTCCTAAAAATTTTCACCAATTTCCATCTACACAGTTCCTAAAGCAAGCAACAAGCATTTATTCATTATCTACTATATTTTCATCCCTGGACTATGGAGTATCAAAGAAGAAAAAGCATCACCTCTGATGGCAAAAATGTAAGATATAGTTGGAAGAAAAGAGCACTCTGGCTATGGTGGCATCTGGAAGTTCTGCTACAATTTTAAACTGGCTCTTCTCCAAACTGAACTTACTCTGCATCTGTCAAACCTTCTCTTTTCCTAGGAAAATGGCATGTCATCAATAACATTAATTATATTAATAAAAGCATGAGTCGTATTATTAGTAAATAACATATTATTGATGATCACATTGATTATAATCATAGCAATCATCGAAAAGATAAATCGTGACTTTTTACCAATAAGGAAATCAAAAAGAAAATGAAAAATGTTTTGTTGATTTAAGAAATAAAGAATGTATGTGTATACATGTGTGTAGTAAATTTGTTTGGTGAATAAACATACAATAATGGCAAACTGCATAAGATAATTCACGGCAAGCAGTTACTAAGCGCCTGAGGCTGAAGGAATCTAGCAGCACTCAAAAGGGAGATGAAGCAGGCTGGGCTACTAGGTGCCGGATACTGTGCCAGAAGTTACAGAAGATACATAAAAAAAGACAATTTCTTGCTACCTCTCACCCCCAAATGGGCTGGGAAGCCACATGGCACCATTTCTATTACTTTAAGAAATAGCATTCTTCCTATCAAAAAGACATCATATTTTTAAAATAAACCTTCCTTTATTTATGTTAAGAATCATCCTTTATATTAAAAAATGACTTTCCTACATTTTGGAGTTAAAAATGTACCTTTTATAATACAGTGGCAACAGCAGTAAATGAAACATTTAAAAAAAAATAGTTCACAATATCATGTTAGTTACCACGATTCCTTCTAAAATATTATTTTGAAACTCAAAAGTTAGGCAATCATGACTCCTGACCAATAACAGTGGGATTGTGATCATAGGAAAAGGTACCCACTAACAATCTTAGAAAATGAGTGTGAGCGTCCTGTAACCAAGTCCTAATATATTACATTATTAAATGTAGAGAGAGAAATGAGGACAGTACCCAAACAGCACACATGTCCTCTAGGACAATTAGAAGTCTCCACAACATAAAATAGCCATGTAAAGCTCCTAGATGGGTTGAATCCAAAGGGCCTTATTTCAGCTCCATATTCAGAGGATAGCCCATCATGTTCTCTGGAAAGTGAACACACCAGACATTTCCCTGTGCAGCCAGCCAGGGCCCTGGCATCTAGACACACTAAGGGTAGACAGGATCTCTAGACCACGCTACCTAGTGGCCACAAGACGACCAGCTACCTTTCACATGTGACTTTCTGACCGACATGCAGAAGGGCAAGCAAGAGAGGAGGGGAGAGGGAGAGTCAGCCCGGGACTGAACGGACAGGATGAGAGGAGCGACAGGAAAAGAAGTGCAGTCACTGGCAGCTCCACACAGTGTCAGTAGAAGCGCCAGATGTGAACTGTAATTACTCCCCCGCCCCCAACACTGTTCATGTTTTACAAACCAGTACTGACACTTGAACAAAGAGCCCTGAAAAAGCAGGCAGGAGCCAGGTGCTCTACCCAGAGCCTTCTTCAAAGAGCAGAGGAGACCGTGGTGGCAGCTTCCCAATAAACACACTGCGAGGAGCAAGTGCATAGGTTTGGCAGTGTATATACTCACTGAGCATAAGGAATATTTCATTGTGAACCCTTCAGTCACAGTGTTTGGGAGGTGGTGACTCGGTGGGTTATTTGAGAGAGGAGAGAAGAGGGAAGGTTTATAAGAGCAGCCAAGAAGCTGCAGCATATTCCGGTTCTAGTACAGACCCCACATGGGTTCGTTGGAGCCCTCAAGGAAATCTCGAGACCAGCGTGGGCACGCACTTTATGTTGTATAATCCTGTGTGTTTGTGTGAGATCATGAGGGTGTTTTTTTTCTCCTCTGCACCTTTACTCCTGTTCAATGCCAAAATCAAAAGCAATGGTATTCTTAAATAACTATCAATGTCTAACATTTAGAAAATGCTGAATGCTTGTTGAGTTGAAAAGACTTGAAATGGAAAAGACCACAGTCAAGCTGTACTCCAGACACAATCCTATTTCAGAAACTTTTCTTGCTTCCCCACTCATTTGGAGGTACATACCTTGCCAATAAAATGGACACATATCCCTGAAAAGCAACTAATACTGCACACAAAACTGAAAACTCATTTTTGTCTTCTAAGTTCAAAGATAAAATCAAGTCTCCAATCATCAGACTTCAGTCGATTTTACCTCCTAAATATTTCTTCCTCTCTCATCTCCATCCTCACTTCCTCAAATAACTGCCCCCTCATTAGTCTCCCTTCCCTGACTCACTCGTCCGCCAATCCAGGCTCCGGAGGGTGGTCAGTTATCTTAAAAATAATCTGTGATGTGTCACTTAACTGTTCGGAAACCATCATTGGCTTGGCATCATTCACTGGGTGAAGTGAAAAAAAGGATTTGATGAAAGAGCGTGAGAACCATAAATGGAAGATGAATAAAAAGGCCAGTAGACTGCCACAATAGCAAGGATGACATCCCAGGAACAGCCTGATGGGGCCTCCTGTTGCTGGCACCACTACCACCGGGGCCCAGATGGGCTGCTGCTCCCACCCCTGCCATCACCAAAGTGAGTTCTTCCTCCGGCCTGCTGGGCCTGGCTCACATGATTTTCTGAAGCGGGGGAAAGTGAAATTAGGCTTTTGGGTTTCAGTAACAGAATGAGGGTCCCATCTCCCTTTCAGACTCACCCTGGTTAACTGCTCAAACACAGAAAGGGGGCTCGGCTACTAGGCAGCTTCAAAAAATCACAAATACAATCACTAAGTCAAATTGTAAGTTAAACTTTGTCTGCCTGCCTCTCTCTCAGAACATGATAAGCACAGCAAGGGTCCACTCCCACTCAGCCCTGTTCCTTAGCCCTCAACACAGCACTTGACCGGACACAGAGGAAGGAAGACCTGACTGCCTCTTTCTGCCGGGGTTTTATAAGACAGAAGGCTTGGACAGATGCTGCTGGAGAACTGCTTGGCCACCCAAAGCTCATTAGGCTTAAATTTAGGATTGGAACTTGGACCCAGAATTAACTTGACAGAAATCTGCGTATTTCCTATCTGAGCTTCCAAATGAACCCAAAGAAGCCCTACAACTTAAAAAAAAACTCCAAATAGGTAGAATGGCTCCAAGAAAAATCATCTTACCTTATACAGCATCCGCTATGTGCCAGGTATTCTACATATGATAGGCTATTCATTTCATGCTGATGAACACAGGTATGGGCTGAAAGTTTTATAACCCCCAAAATTCATGTTGAAATCCCAACCTCCAACATGATGACAATAGGAGATGGGGCCTTTGGGAGGTAATTAGGCCATGAGAATAAGCCCTCGTGAATGGAATTAGTGCCCTTATAAAAAGAAACATAAGAGAAATGATTTTTCTCTCGGCGATGTGAGGGTACCTGACCTGCCAGCACCTTGATCTTGAACTTCAAAATTATAAGAAGTCAATGTTTTTTGTTTAGGCCACAAAGTCTTTGGTATTCTGTTATACACCCTGAATGAACAAAGACAAATCCTTTGAAATAGTTACTACCCCCATTTTCAGATGAGGAACCCTACATAATGTGGAAAAGGAGAAAGTGGTAAAACTGCAAAGTCATAGGTCCCACTCAAACCTTCTGAATCAGAATGTCCAATGGCGGGGCCCAGCTACCTATCATAACAAGCTCTGCCAGTATTTCTTATGCCCACTAAAGTTTGAGAACCACTTTTCTAGAGCAATTTTTTCCAGAAATGTGGTATACTTTCCCTCGAGGGTGCCACATGGATGAACTTTTTTAAAGTTCTAGCAGTTAAGTATTCATTTTATTATGTATTGGGTAAAAAACCCAACTAACACATTGAACCCATGATTTCACAGACATACTGCTTAAGATGCCAAATTTGCATAAGTCAAACAAGAGATTCAGTGTTAAAAAAAAAAAAAAAAGAAACAATACAGTTGTAGGAAGTTACAGTAAAAACAGTGGACCTGACACATAAATTACTAACATCTGGGATACACTTCACACATCCAGTCCCAGTTGTAAACTAGGATGAGAACATAAGCCCCACTTTTAACTGAACTTCTTCCAGGACCCTCTGCCCTTTCTAAAATCTCCTCTACCCGATACCTAAATTTAGCATTGAAATCTTTTTGCATGTCTTTCAATACTAATTAAAATCAAGAGAGAGAGGTTTGTAGTTCTATCTTCTCTGATAGGATGAGAGCTTGAAAACCCTGAATGAAAGGTACGAGGGAGGAGGAAAGACTATGAAAGTGGAAAAGGGCTCAGGATTGGAAAGCTGCAGGTGACAAAGTCTGCCATCTTCCCCAATTATTGGTCCTAGTGTCGCAAACCACCTATCCCTGGGCACTGTTGGCTAAAGGAGCTCAAAGCTGGTCATGTAAAATGGGAAGAGGTGGACATGGTTCCACAGTGCAGCGGTTAGCACATCTGCTATACACACAGAAGGTCCTGAGTTCACGCCCCAGTGCAGCCACAGTCCATGGTCTATAGCCATGCCACCCTGAACAAGCCTGATGTCTGACTTCAGAAGTTAAGCAGGGTAGGGCCTGGTCAGTACTAGGATGGAAGACTACCTAGGAAGACCAGGTACTGTAGGTATAAATAATAATAAAAAATAATAAATTAATTTTAAAAATGAGAAGGGGTATTCAGAGCCAACATCATAATTTTTCTATTACTAATAATGCTTATTATTATTATTGATAATAAAGCCATTTAAACCTTACTCAATAGGAGGTTTAACAAGTCCATTAAGAACAGGAAACCTACTTCCTGCTTGGCACTGTTTATGCACATCACTAGGAGACGTTCACTGGCCAGGGGAGTCCCATTAGCTCTAACCAAGAGCACTGGCAGGAGTTCATGGAAGGATAGTCAATTCCTCAAGCAGAATTAGCGTGTGGTCAGTGAAGTCACAACCCCCACCTGGTCGGGCTGTACTCTCAGCCAAAGATCCAGGGGTGCACCAGGATCACTCCATAATAGTGCTGGAGACAGGATCTTCCCATTCCTCTACCTTCTGAAGCCAAATGGGCACAACCTACCAGCACGGCCAGCTATGGGGAAAGCTGAGAACAAAAGCCAGCTTGTCACATACCTTCCTGTGCACTCAGAAGCCCCACTCTGTGATGGCTCCTTTAGAGCCAAGAGGCCACTTCTAGACTCATTCTTCTACAGTCCCCTTAAGACTCAGCTTTCTTGTCTCCCTTCCTCAAGAAAGGGCTGTGCCTAGCTAATCCAGTAAGCAAAGTCACTGATAGCATTTAAGGGTCATCCACGGTGGAGAGCCTCAATACACAATGTTTGACGCAGGTAAGGAAGAGCCAACACACATATCCTCCAGGAATGTTCCTCATGAACAGGGGATTGGAAGGATCCAAAGCCGTGAACCCAATCAATCCCTAAGAGTTGGATGCCAAAGACCTGTGCCAGGTGAAACCACTCATGAAATATTTTCATACAAGGGGATTTCTGAATCTTTCAGTCACACCCAAGACACAGACTGGACTTGGTCTGCATCAAGGCTGATTTCCAGGTACAGAGCTCAGCACCTCCCACTCCGAGTGACACTTTCTGCCCAGCAGAGGGCAGCAGCTGTCAGAGGCTGGAGCCACTGATGTGCAGCCATCTCAAAGGCACATAGTAAAATGGGAGGAAAGAGAAGGGAAGGACGGTGGAGGCAGGGAGGAAGCAAAGAGAGCTCGCCACTCCATCACTTTGCTGTCAGCTCGCACTTCAGGTAGAGTCTGGTTTTCCAGCCAGTGCTCCCCATAACCCAGCGCTCTCTGGCTGGTCTGTTCCACCCTGAATGTCCAGTTTGGAAGGCTTTGGGTTATTAATCTGACCCAGCGAGCGAGCACCAGCACACTTAAACCTCTTAGCTTTCCCTTACTCAGCTGCTGATGCCACATGGAAAACTTGAAGAAAAAGAAAAGGAGAAAAAAGGCGCAGCGACATTTTAGTCAGAGGTAGTTCTGCTTCCACAGCAGAAATTTTCTGCATCCATTTCCTTTCACCAACAGAGACATTTACATGAAAACAGGGCTGAGGACAGGGAGAGTCCCTGGACCTAACTAAGGTCACTGTCCTTGACTGGCTGCCTCCAAAGCCAGCAGCAGTGTAAGATGAGTCAGGGGCATCTGGTCTTTACAGTGTCCATTTGCAGGAAGCAGGCATAGTAGCACAGGCTTCTGGGATAACTTTGGAGGGACAAGGAAACTGCATACAATTGATCAACCAAGAAACAAAAAGTCTTCATTGAGGCAGAACTTTCAGGGAGTGGCAGGAGCAAAGGCAGAGTGTTCTGAAATGTGTAAGGGGTAGAATTTGCTGAAATTTGAAGCATTCAAGGCATGCGCAGGGTCAAATTTTTTCCATACACTTAGCCTCCGATCTTACCTGACCTAATTGTTACTGAACTTTCAGATGTAATTGCTGGGCTATAATCCTTCTTCCACCTTTCTCTAGCACAGAGCCACGAACAGAATAAGCCCCCAGTAAACGTTAGCTGGTGGTTACACAATGTTTCCTGGCTGATTCATGATATTCATATAGTGTTTTATAAAATCTAAAGTACTTTTACATTTATTATCACACTGGCACCTCACGGCAACCCCAAAAGGTAGACAGCCATTATTAAATCCATTTTCTAGATGGGGAAATTGAAGTATAGAGAGATTAACTGACTAGTAAATGGCACAGACAAAACTGAAACTTGTATGAGATTCTACTCTAGCCTGCTATGACTTGAACTGGAGATCACACAGCACCATGTTCTAATCTACTTCACTGCAATGATTAGGATACCTTGATTGTCAAAGCACTATAAGTGGAAAGCCTCATATGCTTTCGAAATTATCTCACACTAGGAAAGCTCTTAACTTGAACTCAGTTTCAGCGATCAGGCTGGAGCAAGAGCCTTCGCTTCTGAGAACTCAAAGCATTAGAGCTGTGTTTACAGGGAAAAGAGTAAAATGAAAGGCCTTGTTTTAGGCAAGTTTATGATTTCCGAACTGAGTGGACTGACACCAAAAGGCATAAGGTTTGGATGCAGGAATGTGCAAAATCTACTAGGGAAGCAATGAAGACATCAGCCCAGGGAACAGGTGGATATAAGGACCAGTAGGAAGTGAGCTGAGAAGAATGCATTCCAGCCTGAAGGACCTTCGATACCAGGCCAAGCAA
>JAQQSQ010001625.1:0-12211 GCA_028627145.1 Eidolon dupreanum
ATAGATAATAACGTTCTCTGACAATAGTGAAACTCAGCTTGAAATTAACAACAGAAAAAAATGACTGGAAATATTCCAAAGGTTTGGAAATTTAAGAATATATTTCCAAATAACCATGGGTCAAAAATGAAATCAGAAAATAATTTTAAGTATTAATGAAAATATGATACATCAAAACTTGTGGCATGCAGGTATTGCAGGAAATATATAACCTTAAATGAATATATTAGAAAAGGAGAAAACCTGGAAATAAGTGATTTCATTAATCATCTCAAGAAATTAGAAAAAGAACAAGTTAATTCAGTAAAAGTAAATGATAGCAAAATATAAACACAAAAGTAAAACCTAAGTACAAAACAAACTTATAATAGAAATAGTCAACAAAGCCAAAAGCTAGGTCCTTGAAAAGCTTAATAAAATTGATGTCAAGCAAGACTGTTCAAGAAAAAAGAGATGACACAAATAACTATTATCAAGAACAAAAAAGAGAATATTATTACAGATCTTACATTCAAAAAAGTAATAAAAGACTATCATAAATACTTTTTTCAGATACATTAAAAAATTTAGATGAAATGGAAAAAGCCCATGAAAAATTAATTAAAACTGATGTAAGAAAAAAGATAAAATATAAGTACTCTGTATCTACTGAAAAAAACTGAATTCATAGTTTTTTTCCCACAAAGAGGACTATAGTGCTAAATCACATTATTGATGAATTCATCTAAACATTTAAAGAAGAAATAACACAGTGTTCCAGAGAAAAGCAAAAGAATTTAGGAAATTGCTGTGGATTTTTTGATGAATATTTCCATTCCTTTTGTGTCCATGAAAAAAATAATAACCTTCCAGCTTATTTTTGGGGGCCAGCATGTACTTGATTCTTACACCAAACAAGGACATTATAAGAAAAGAATTATAGGCAGTCTCTCTCACGAACATGGATGCAAAAATCCTAAACAAAATTTTAACAAATTAAACCCAGCAATAAAGAAAAAGGAAAGCAAGCACCAAGCAAACTTGCAAGGATGCAAGGTTGGTTTAACACTTTAAATCAGTGGATAAATGTGATTCACTATTTTAATAGGAATAAAAGAGAAAAATTGTATGATCATCACAATAGTTTTTAAAGTATTTGAGAAAATAAATATTTATGATAAGTATCTTAGCAAAGAAGGAGTAAAAGTGATTTTCCTAAATCTGATACTGGGTCTTTAAAACAAAAATGTTACAGCAAACATCAGATATAACACTGAAATATGAAAAGTTTTTCTGTTGAACTAGCTAATAATTTGAGGATGTCTATTACCTTTACTTCTCTTCAAGATTTTATGGGAAGTTTTCACCAGTTCAATTAGAAAAGAAGAAATTAAAAGTATAAAGACTGAAAAGAAAAAATAAAAGTGTCACTGTAGATGAAATAATACAGACAGGATATCTAATAATTTGCAAATAAATTATTATAATTAAAAGGTGAATTTAGCAAGGTCACTGGTTAAACAGGAATAAACAATCAGAAAATGGCACTATAAAAGCATTAAAATAAAAAGTATCCAGGAATAAATCTTCCAAAGACAAAAAACGTACACAGAAACTGTAAGGTATTATTGAGAGAAGACTAAATGACCTAATAAATGGAAGAATAATCCACGCTCAAAAATTTTTTTAAAGTATGTTAGAAATATGAATTCAGCCTAAATTTATCTACAGATGCAATGTAATTACAAACAAATTCTCCACAGGCCATTTGACGGAAAATGACAGACTGATTCTAAAATGTATTTGGAGATGCTAATAACCAAATAAAACCAATATGGTTTTGATAAAAGAGCACAAAGCTGAAGGACTTAGACTCCCAAATATCAAGACGTATAAAGCATTTAATTGTGGGCCTGCATCTCTCTACCCTCACTACTCCAGCCCTCTCCTCTCAGTGTTCGGCTGGTCTGAGTAAGGATGTGAACATGTACTTTTATATTAACATAAGCAAGCAAAAAAAAAAAAAAAACAAAAAACACTACAAGAAAAAATAAAACAGCCAAATATAAACTGCTTCTGAGAGTTATCCTACTCTGCAGGTGACTGTTCCATTCCATTAGCATGGACTCATTCTTCAGATGCCCACTGGAGGGTACCACCACATATTCTCTTGGTTGCTGTGGATTTTCTGATGAATATTTGTATGAAGCTCCATCATGGAGCAGGCCTGCATATTCAGTCTCTTCCTAGTTTCCATTCTGCACAATAAATCTCCTTTCAGGACGCGTGTTTGTGTGCATGAGAGTAAGTGTGCACATACATGCAAGCTCACTGCCTGTGAGCACAAGGCAGAAAGCACTGCTCAGTTCAAATGAAGCCCTATATTTTTATAGTAGTCTAGAAGGTACTATGACTTGAGGTTAAAGTTACAATTCATTTTGAGTGTATAATACTGACTTCGTTCCTTTGGAGTTCCCGTAATAATATAATGCAGTGATTTAGAAAAGGTTCCCCCGCCCATCATTCTTGGTCGTATAAAAAATATTCCTTACCAACCAGTTTATCCCTTGTTTTTACCATCGCTCAACTCACACATTTCCTTAAAAGGAAACAGTACCAAAAAAAAAGTGCAAGATTCACAACTGGAAAATCTTTATTACTGAAAAATAAAAAACACTGTCTCTCTAACGTATGACTCTAGCTAGACAGAGCTTATTGGGAAAGGACAGTAATAGAAGAACCCATTTTATTGGCCATTGTTCTTCAGGAAAAAGAAATAAAAAGAATGAAAAAGGAAAACCCAGAGCATCATTCAAAACCTGCCACAGGCTATACTGGGGAGTGTGGAGGGGGAAGAGGATGAAATCTGCCAGGCTGCCAAAAGGTAAGTTCCAGAAGCCATTTTTCATTTGCAGCTATTCATGTGGAAAGAATCACCATTGCTTTTCTCTGCTGATAAACATGTCACTTCGAAAACATCTGTTTCAATAGACCAAAGAAATGAGAACTAAAAACATCTTTGAATGGTGATAATGAGAAAAGGCAGATGAGCAGAAATGAGAAGGAAGTTTGCTGAGAGATTTAGGAAGGTTGAAACCATGCTCAGACATGTTTCTCTACATCTTAAGCGTCGACTCAGCCCCGTGGCCCCCTCGATTTCCTTCCAGGATTGTTTCTCACTCAGTTGGAATTGTATTGTGACACTAGAATTACCCGGAGAAGTTACAGCTCACTCACGCAGCAAAATCACAGGAATTCTACCATATTAGAAACATAGTATGTTTCCTCAAGACAAATCAAGATTACCTTTTCCCCCCATTTTTTTTTATTTTATAATGACAGATAAAGATATGATTAATTCATGGATAAAATATAGCTAAAATAGCTAACAAGATGCTGAATTAACACAGCTTCCTTCCTTACGGTTAATTCCAGAAGAATTATAGGATAAAACAACAAAACTCAAAGAAAATTGAGAAACCCCTAAGGTGACTTGAGGGCACTGCTTTGAATGTATGAGGACAGAGCAGTTCTTGACAGTCCGTGGTCTAGGACAGACCTGGGAAGGAAGTGACAGGAGAGGAAGTGTTACAGTCTGCTGTTGTTTCCCTCCCTGCTGCCACCTCCAGATGAATAGCGGCCACCCTCATGTCACTGGTGACTCAGAACTCAAAGTCAAAAGATCTGGAGAGTTGAATCAGAGTTGTTTGTCCCACCTTGTAGCTCCACTTTGACATAGGTTTCCAAGACAGTCACGGAAGGGAAACAAATGCGAAAGAACACGTGTGGGAGGTTTTTATGAACCAAGCTGGAATCAGGATGTGTTGCCTCTGGTCACTTCCCATTGATCCAGAATCCAGTCACATGACTACCTTTACAAAAGAAGCTGCAAGATGCAGTCCAGTTGTATGCCCTGGAGGACAAGGAAGGGGGTTTGAAGAGCCAGCCGATCTCTGCCACGACTAGAAAATGGAATCCTGTCATCTAGATTTCTTTTTTCCTTTAAACCTTTTGTTTCTACCCTGTGGACAGCATCAAATGGAATACTGTAGATTACAGCGGCTAGTTAACTTTACAATCCTATTAAACTGAGAGACATAATCAGCCTGTTGATGAGATAACCTCTCAAACATTTGATAAAAATGAGATAGTTCTCAAAGGAATTATCTGCAGTGAAGAAAAAAAAAAAGCCAATCCCAAAAGGTTGCATGCTATATGATTCCATTTAAATAACATTTTTGAAATGACAGAATTATGAAATGAAGGACAGATTAGTGGTTGCCGGGGTTAGAGGGAGAGGCGAACAGGATGAAGATGGGTGTAAAAAAGGGAGCCTGTGATGATGGTCCTATTCCGTATGTTGACTGTGGTAACAGATGCACAAACCTACGCGCATAATGAAATGGCACAGAACTAAACACACGTGCGCACGCACACACGAGTGCAATAAAAATGGGAGAATCCAAAGAAGGTAGACTGTGCTAACGTTGATATTTTCATTGTACTGCAGTTTTGCAAGATTTTGCATTAGGGAAAACTGAGGAAAGGGTTATGCAGGAATCTCTATTATTTCTTACAATAATGTGAATTTATGATTATCTCAAAATAAAAAGTTTAATTAAAAAACGAGGGAGGAGGAGGAAGTAGGCGAGGTAAAGGGGGTCAAATATAGGGGGTAAGGGAGAGTGAAGTGGGTAAAGGAGAACAAATATATGGTAGCTGAAGGTAACTGGACTTTGGGTGGTATACGCACAATAGAATATACAGATGTCAAATTATAATGCACACCTGAAAATTATATAATTGTATTAACCAATGTTACCCCAATAAACTTAATTTTTAAAAAGTTAAAAAAATACAATAGAAAAGGACACACAACCCTCCAGTTCAATGGACTATTGATGATAAAAGGCTGAACGTAAGTTGCCTGTACCCTGGCCGGTTCCCTAAGTGGCCCTGATCATGTGGCCTCTTTAGTAGGTATTTCTAGGTCCTTCTGCTTGGCAGCAGGGATGTTTGGGAGAAATGTCCACAGGACAGCTGTTAACCATGTCTGATGGCTTTGGCGAGAATTCATCAAGGGTTTCACCAGTGACGTTGGGAGCTTGGTGAGAACCTGAGAAAGACTCAAGGTTATTTCATGCTGGAGGTTCTCAGGACCATCTGAGGAGACTGAGATGCCAGCAAGTGATCGTCGCACTAAGAAGGCGAGGTAAAAAAAATCCAGTGACTTTACTGAAGGGTCACCGATTCCACCTCTACTGGCCACAATCCCCTGGGACCTAAGAAATGAGGTGCTTTCTCCCCTCCTTGCATTTTTACACTCACTGTTCAGTTTGTCCTCAGAAGCTGGTTTCATTTTGAGGGTAATTTCATTATGGCAGGCTGGCCATAAAGGATTTGTATAGAAGGAAATCCAGAGCTAGGTGTGAGGCTGATGAAGTGGGGTAAGTAAGAAAGGATGGGAAAGAACCTATCGCGGAGGTTGTGTTGCATTGTACGGTCATTTCCAATCAAATAGGAAAACGATTTGCATATTATTAACATTTAAAGTTTGTTTTCAACATAATTACCATGCAATCTCCTTCCCACCGTAAATCATTTTGTAATAGCTTTGGGGTGGGGGATGGGTAGGGATCTGGACCTGTAGTGCATTATCATTCATTGTCTGTCCACTCTAGCACATTCTAATAACAATGTGTCAAAAGCCAAGAAAAGCTTTTCCATTTTTTTGCTAGAGATTAATAGAAAAAGACAAGTTAAAAGATTTTTTTTTTCATTCAAGTGCTACCATCTCACCAGCATTGCCTCCGTTTCTTTGTAGATGAGGGCTAGGGCTTGCTTCACCATCTCTTTTATTAAAACAGCCCCTCTCCCCGCACCCTGTGTGTGGCTGGAAACACAGGCTTGATGATACAGGTAGGTAGCTAACCAAAGTAAATGCTAACACAGGACCCAACTGCCATAAGTACTTAGGAACAAAACTCCTCCCCTGTTAGCTATTTTCTGTCGGAATTTACAAGGAGGGTTGATTTACAAAGGAATTAGCAGTAAGCGGACCAAATACTGATGGATCAATATAGATAATGCACTCCGCTTGCCCCAAGGCAATTGTTCCTCATTGTTCACCACGGTAATTTCTGTGGGTTAAAATTATTGTCTAGTGCTTTGGAGTTTTCCTCTCACGAACAGTGTGAGCCTCCACTGTACTAAGACTTTCTCATTTAGCATTTTCAAAACCTCGTAAATCGCAGCACATCTTCTGCAAGATTTTTTTTAATGACGTTTGAACCTACGTGGTATCGTAACAGGTTCTATTATTGAATAGAAAAAGAAGTGTTTTTCTGAAGAGCTTCGTCGAGCTTTCGTTTTTAGCTCAGGGATTGGGAAAGAGGAAGAAACACTTCCACTAAATGATTCTCTATTAAAGGAAAGAAGAGACGTTAAGGGAATCACAAAACGTTCGACACTCGATACTGACTCTTTGGAGGTGTCCATGACATCTATGAAATCTCGAGGAAGGAGTGGTATGTTCACACCTACGCTATCGAGTGTTTCTAGAGAAGGAGTCTTCCTTTTTCCCTCAAACACAAACGACTGGGGCTCTGTGCTGTCCTGACCTGTCATACAGCAGAGGGGAAACTCGCTCTGCCCACAACCTGGCAGAGCCATAGGCCAACCAGAGCAGGTGTGACACCTGATCATGGGTCTCCCCGCAGAGATGTTGCTGGGTTTGGTCCAGCACTGGGTTTGGTCCAGCACTGGTATGAAATAAGAACATGTGCATCTTTCTAGAGCTGGGACTGGTCTATCAAATTTATAGTCAGATATATGACTTGATGAACAGCTCAAGCCATTTCCATGTGTACTTTTGGCTCTGGGCTATTTACTATTGTTCGCTGTGGGCCAGGTGTGGATGGATTTCTTCCTTCCCTTTGTCTCTTAGCCCCGACACTCTCACATGTCCCTGAACAAAGATGCCATTGGAATCAGAAGTGAAAAGCTAAAACCTGTGGCCAAAGGGACTGGCTGCATCAAACCCCAGTTCCTCCTGTTACAGGAATTTCCATCTCCTGAATTCATTGCTATGGGACAGAAGATAATGTTTAGTGTTTTAATTCCACCAATACCCCCATCTGCTGCCAACAGCCATTCCTACTGTGAGGAGTCCCGAGGGAACACTGGAAAGAAGAGTCTTGGTAAAGAGAAGTCTATGAAGTGGGTAGTGTCCTAGTCCAAAGTCTGAGGAGGGAGAATGTTGAATGGGTCAAGGGGAAGCTGACAGCTGAGGCACTGAGACTCACTTCCTTTTTTGGACTCAGCATGAGATGACCTCTGAGGTGACTCCCAGGACATCCTCACACCAACCCAGCATAGTGACATCAGAGTACATGCATCTACTACACTATAGTTAGAGGAGGCTACAGTTTAGATCCCTCAAGTCTCACTTGGCTTCTGGGCATGAAGGAGGAAGGTGTCAGAATCCCCTGTGCCCTGCAGAAGGATGTGGGGAGCAGGCAATAGTGCTGACTGCCAGGATTACCAGGGGTGTCACCATGGTTGTGGGCCACAGGGAAGTCCTCCCAGGCCCGTGACCACGTAAAGTGACAGCCAGACCTCAGCAAGACCACAGGACCACAGGAGCTGAGCTGGGCCAAGCAGGTGGAAAGAAACACAGTCACAGAACTTAGCTAGAGATGTCACTGAGACTTGCAGTGACAAGTGAACAAGAGACATCATTATGGAGATGAGATGTCAGAGGACAATACAATAACACACGGGCCTGTACTATCTTAGAGAGCAATTGGGAGAAGAATAAGGAAAGCTGAGAGACAAACTTAGATTTTTCAAAAAGTAGGTTACCTAAAAAGACCGATTCAATTATTAAATTAGGTGAAGTTTTATGAGTTGGATTATAATTAGTTTCTCTCTTTCCACCTCTCTCTCTCTCTCTCTCTCTCTCTCTCTCTCTCTCTCTCTCACGCGCACACACACACACACACACACACACACACACACAACCCCATTACAGATCCAGACCCAGCAAGGATGGGCTCAAAAGAAGATCAAATCACACACGAGAAGTACAGAAGGCACTGTGTTCCGTTGCCCGTCTTGAGTGTGCTGTGAAGAAACGAATGGCCCTACGCATTCGCAGCATCAAGCAAGTCCTCGGTGGGAGGCGGCATGCATGGGAAGCAGGAACGGACATGATGCCACATCCGCTCCTGAGGCACTCACACCTGGTGTGGGAGGCAAATGCAAAAACAACTCTAAACTCTGACGGCATATCCCATGACGGAGTGATAACCAAATAGGATTCAAGCACGAAGAAGAAGGAAATTACTGCTGGTCACGGTAGGACAAGACTGTGACATGCAAGTGTGATTCAATAGTTTAATGAAACAAATACTTCGTGGCTACCCATACTATGTTTGCCACCGTGCTGGGTCCATGCATCTGGAGGATACAGTCTGGTAAAGGAGTCAGACAACGAAGATAAATTTATTATTTATATTTATATAAATAATATATGTTATATACAACATATTAAGTCTTAAAATAGATGGTACATTGAACATCATGGAAGTTACCAAAGAATTCACAAAGTTTGAACCTGTCAACTTCAACTTCTAAAGAACACCAAGAAAGCCAAAGTTGGAAGTGACCAGTGCCAAAGTTCACTGGACTTGCTCCTTCCCGCTTAGGCATAAAGAGTAATTTAAAAGAGAAATTGCGAGAAGGGGTGTGTGTGAAGGAGATAGGAGATTATTTCCAAGTGGTTTCCTGAATTTCTTCCCTTCAGATTTGGGAATACAGTACCTTCGATCCCACTGAAGAAGAAGATAAATATGAGCCCAGTATACTGCTCGTGTCTTCCCAGAGCATAAACAGTACACCTGTCAGACGACAGCCCAGCCCCCCTTCCGGAGAGGCTGGGAGAACAATAAACACACACAGAGAGGGAAGAGGTGCTCAGGGGGAGTACCACCCACTTAAGATGGCTTCCGATGGCCAGCAGAGTCACTGCCTCAAACAGAGAGGGAGGAAAGGAAAAGTCAGGATGAAAAAAATAATGAAGTTTCCTCTACTCCAAAATGTGGTCTGTAAAACAGGGAAGGAATTCCAAAAGGACAGAAGGACAAGTAAACGTGGCAGCTCTTACAGTGATTTTGCTTTTCTAGCCTACCTGAAACATGGGATAGGAGAACGCTCCCTGTTTTGAGAGAACTGTGATTCTCTCTGTTCATCATTTCACACAGGGGAAGCTGGATCACCGAACTTGATTTTATTAATGGAAATACAATTTTTTTGTTCTTGGGAGCTTCTCTCAATTCTTATGCTCTTACTGGCTTTTTTGATCCACTCGGTAAGAATTAGTTTCCGCCACTGTCATTTAAAAATGAGAGCAACTAAATGGACCTCGTGGAATATACTCTCCAGCCACTTTCTTTTTTTTATTATTATTAAATTTATTGAGATGACACTGGTTAATAAAATTATGTAGGTTTAAAGTTTACAATTCAATAATACATCATCTATCTATATGTTGCATCGTGTGTTCACCACCCAAAGTCAAATCTTTTGTCACCATATATTTGACCCCCTGAACTCTTACCTACCTCCCCTTATCCCCACTTACTATCTGGTAGCCACTAAGCTGTTGTCTGTGTCTATGAGTTTTTGTTTGTTTGTCCTGTTCATTTGTTGCTTTCAGTTTTATATCCCACATATGAGTGAAATCTTTATTTAGCACATTTGTGGTATATTTGCCTCCGTGGCATCTAGTCCACAGGCATTGATAACGAGATAAGAAAGACTTTTGAAGAATAGTAATAGTACAATTATAGTAATATCGGTAATAGTATTGGCATCATTTTAAATTGATTCCGGTGCAATGATTCCCCAAGCTAAGATTACATTCAAGTTTCCTGGAAGCTTTTAAAAAATAAAGACACCAGGCCAGACTCCAGATCAGAGCGTAAAGTGACATAATTATGCTGGTAATCCTGACCTCATGGGGTAGGGGCAATATCACTTTCAGACAAATAACATGAATAATTAAAACTGCCTCGTTATGGTTTGAATAATCTGGACCAGTGCTTTCCAAACTGTCTTCTGTAGAGCCCTGAGCCCATGGGATGTTAACAGGCTTTGCCAACAAAATGTTTTCTAGGTGGGAATGTGGTAGAAATCCAGATTAGGCAAAGGTCGGCAAACTTTGTTTGGTCTTTGGCTTCTCAGAGTTTTTCCGCTGGTGTTGACGCTCACGCAGACTCTCCAAGGGAAGGCCGCTGTGTGCAGCATTTCCCACAAGAGCTGACAAAGAGTCTGGCGTCTTTCTCTGTAAATCCCCCAGGACTTTAATGCCCTATTGCATGGGGTTGGAGACGGGTGCCCTGGAAGGCTGCCACCGAGCCCCGCCTCCCTGGGTGTGCAGGTGCATTCAAGTCAAGGGATCCGAGCAACGAGATGAAATGACCGTAAATTTAAAACAAGACAGTTTATGCACTGAACGGGTTCTAATCCATATTGAAATAAAAAGGTAAGAAATAGAAAACATCCAAGATTATACATTCACGGAAATAAAATAGTTAACCATCACACAGCCATCCCTGAAACCAGCTTTCTAGTTTATCGACAGTCCATCCACTCTTTGTTTTTCTCTCTTTTCCAATTTTGTGGCATTATTACATGATAAATCAATGATCTCATAAGTCAAATGAAATCTCATAAGTCAGACTGATGGGCTTCGCTTTTACCTCCGCAATAACGAAAGAATATTTTTTAATTCTTTCCCTTTGTCTCTGAATATGACTTTTCTCTAACATTTTCTTTTTCTCTCTGGACCATCCCTGACAGCTCGTTAGCATTGTTAACAGAAACAAATGGGCAGATCATTACACTTGCTAGTTCTCAAGGGCACTGTTCCATGTTTGGAATATTGTTCTTAAATTAAACACAGGACCACCACAACTTACTTATTCTTCCACATTCACATGCTTTTGGTTAAAATTTCTGGGCAGAACTGCCAAAAACCCGACATATATTTTTTACTTCTTCCCTTTTCAGTAGTCAGAAAACCAATAATAATTGGTTTACCTACCACAGAACATTCTCAACTCCAATGCTGGTGTGTAACGTTTCTCTGGTTTTATTTAACACTTTTTCTAACATTCTTCTAAGTCACAGAGGATTTCTTTTTTACTACAACAGATGTAAAACTGTGAGCTGAAAATAAAGTTTTCTTTAGTTTGTGTTATTTTAAAAATCAGAGAAGATCCCAAATAAGTATTTCACAGATGATAAATACACTTGCCATTGGCATTTCCCTTTAGGGTCCCAAACTAGAGTTTCTTAACTTTTAAAAATCATTGTATTATTTATATCCTAAAAAGAATACATTATAGAAAATTTATAAAATACCAACTAGAAAATAAGAGAAAATAAAAATCACATCAAGTTATACTACTCAGCGATAACAATTCTTAACATTTTGTCATCTATCCACAGATAGATTTGTTTAAATGATTGTATTTTAACTTTTCCTACACAAATTATTTAGTAGAATGCTTTTATACTAATATGTTACAAATATCTTCCAATGTTATTAAATGTTTTTCTCCAACACAATTTTAATAACAACATAATTTGCAAGCAACTAAGCACATGTTATAATTTATAGAATCAGTCCATTCATGTAGGATATTTAGGTTGCTAATTTTTGCTGTAAGAACTGAATTTAAATGAAATTTCTATAACTATATTTTTGTGTACTTTTTTTTTAATTGGGACAAAATTTAGAAGTCCAATATCAGGATTAAAGGAAAGAAATATTTCTAAATTTTTTGACACATAGCTAAACTACCCTCTAAAAAATTTATAACAGTTTCTTCTTTTTCACAAGCAGAATATGAGCATGTCCATACCTCCAGATCTTCACAAAAATCTGTTAAGACTGTTTAAAAGGCAATGAAATACATTTGCACAGATATGTATTTTGTCTTATTTTTTTTATTCCTCAGATTTCCAGTGAACATTTTAGAAAGGATGGAAATAAATGGCTTGAGATAAGATGATCATCTTAACTAGAATGGCTTTCTCCATCTCAGTGCTATTTTAACTGAAGGAAGTTATTTATGTTTCTAATATAAAACAGTAAAAAAGTCATCTTCTGTCCTCCCTGCTTCTCTGCCTGGCAATTCTGAAGCTTTCTATCATTCTATGCCAT
>JAQQSQ010001626.1:0-12211 GCA_028627145.1 Eidolon dupreanum
AGCCACCCCAACAGGGGCCACGACCACATTTACTGACTGAATAAGCTTTATAGTTCCCAAAGTCAGAAATCAAATCTTCAGATAATATTGCTCACTATTTTTGGTACGTGACAGACTGCTTCAGATTTTAGGAATGGATCAGAAGTGCCAAGATTCATTATTTAGAGAATACTTTATTAGTTTCTGTAATCAAACCCATGTAGATAAGACCTTACGTATTTAATACAGTGCGTAACCCCTGTACAAATGGAGAAAATTACGTTCAACGTTTCTAGACCAATATGGCTGTTAATTTCTGTACAATGCCAACCCAACACGGTACAACTGGGATACTTTTTCCAAAGTTGACAGCACAGCTAAAGTTTCCAAAAATTCAAATTATATATATATATGTATATATATATTTATTTATATAAAAAAGACCAATAGCAGTAAGTTATGCATCAATAGCAGCAACAGCTTTTCCAGGCTCTGCAGTCGTCTGCACAGAAGTAGAGAGACATCCAGCACACTCCGTTAAAAAAACAAAAAAAGGTAAAAAACAAAACCCCAGAAAACAGCAAAGTTCTGTTACTGTCGTGGTACCTGGCACCATTTTTTTTTTTTAAATTAGCTTCTCAATCATCATCTGGAAAGAAAACATTCTAGAATAACGTCATTAAAAACAGCTCTGATAAAGCACGGTCACTACTACGTATCATGAAGCAGGTACGAGATATCTTACATTCACAGAGGTATGGTACAGTACTGTCCTACGTCTATAGTACTAGAGGATACAATTAAAAAGGCATTATTTGAGACTTGATTCTATTTTTCCAGCAGAGGGCCCAGAGGGTGGAACGACACGGCTGTGGTAAAGAAATGCGCCTTCTTAGCTAGGATTTCCTTCCGTCAGTGGCACAGTTCTAGGTACTCACTGCCCCTCGTGAATATCAGCTAAAATCCGTTAAAAAAAAAAAAAAAAAAAGACAGGAAAAAAAAAGAACAAAAACCCCACAACCCACTGGGTTCACAGAGATGACCGAGCAGAGGCGAGCGAGACCCGGCCTAACGAGCATCTCCCCAGACCCGCCCTGCCGTCTGCACGGAGCGTGCCGCGGGGGTGGGGTGGGGGGTGGAGGAGTAGGGTGTGGGGGGGGACGCCAAGCAGCACCGCAGAGCTTCGGCCACGGCCAAAGCACAGCATCGTTTCAGACAGAAGCAGGAGCCCAACACCGCCCGCTCGGGCGTGTCAGGCGCTGGCGTCGCTAATTCATCATCCGCTCACTCGTCCAGGGAGAAGGGGAGGTGGGTTACTGCACTCTGATTGTATTCAACTGTCACCGCGTCATGAAGAACAGCCAGCTGCCAGGATGGAACACGAGGCTCCGCTCTCCAGCCCCAGTCGTCTTCCGCGTCTCACCACCAGGCCTAACAATGCTGTCACCACGTCCAGAGGACAGAAGGGAGCCAAGAAACCGCGTGAGGCATTAGCTGGGACCTCCGCACTGGCCAGGCGAGCTTTCCCTCGGCAGGGCTGTTTTCCTCTTACCTCTGGTGTTTCATCTAACCATAAGGATTTAGTTCTAAATTACATCCACTCAAGGAACGCGAGCACGTGTGTGTTTGTATGTAAATTCTGACTGAAGACGCATGGCCACCGGCAGAGTGCGTGTTGTGCGGTAGGTGCAAGCCGACGGCAGCGGTGTGTCAGTGTGAACAGCCGCTGTGTCCCCCGGGCACCTCCGAGCTCTGGAAAGGAGAACGCCAGAGGCCGCCCGGCCCCTCTGGCTGCTGGCATGGTCTCACGTCATTCTTCCTCTTTCCCCTCTCCCCGCCCCCAGCCCCCTGGAATAAACCACAGCCTTTTAAGATTTTGTTTCTTCGGTTTTGATCGCCTGAGGTTTGATTGGTCCAGTTCTAACAGGTTTGGTGGCTATGGCGGGCGCGGGGGGTGGCTTTTCTTCTACTTTTTCCTGACAGACACCAGGAGTGTCGGTCAGCGTTTCAGGTTTGCTTGAATCACTGTCCACTTTCTGGGCTTTGCCTCCTATCTGTTTGCTCTGTTGCTGCTCAGAGAAGAACCGCTGCGTGGACTGAAGCACCTCTGCTCTCTGCTTTGCCTTAAAAAACAAGAAACAACAACTGAAGAGGCTGCAGCATTACCAAAGCCTGTCAATCAATCTTAGTTCGAATTCTCTTAGCAATCACAAATCGGTTTTCCCCACGCTGGCTTGGCCAAACCAAAAGCACCTCATTGATCTGTCGGCTTTTAATGGATAGATCTCTTCCTATCTCTGAAAACATTCCATAGGATTTTTTTTTTTTTAAATATGTGAAAAGAACAGACCACCTCCCACCACCTTTTCGAAGTTCACCCTCTTATAAAATAATAAAATAGAAATTGCTGTTGGTTTGTTATCTTTTCTGGAACAAACCTTATTGATAAAATTTTACACAGGGAGCCTGCTTGAAAATTTGAAAGCATATATGTAACACTTAAAATTTGTTGTTATCAATACGTGGTCTACAATAAAATGAAAAGGAAGCACTTATATTGTGGCATTACCAACACCTAGGACCAAATGTCTGGTGGCTGAGTCCTCTTCCCACAGCTCTCTTCTGCAGGGGAAGAGCATCAGAAATTAGTACTAGGAACTCACTGATCACTAAGTTCTGATAGCTCCTACCACGCTCTGAGCGGGTAAAACGACTTCCTGGGTGTCCTCTGTGCCCCCAAGGACCTACTTACGTCGCTCTGTAAGTTACA
This sequence comes from Eidolon dupreanum, assembly GCA_028627145.1. Classification (NCBI taxonomy): domain Eukaryota; kingdom Metazoa; phylum Chordata; class Mammalia; order Chiroptera; family Pteropodidae; genus Eidolon; species Eidolon dupreanum. The sequence goes on from JAQQSQ010001626.1 coordinate 2,750, forward strand.
CCACTGTGACTTATACAATTAAAACTCAAGCTTCTATGCTTCTTACATTTAAAAAAAGCCCTTCATGCCCTACAGGTGATTTATACTACCCAAAGATCTGAAGCAATTTTCAAGAAATGTACGCCCTTGTCCACCCCATTATCAGCTCCAATGCCAGTTCCAACAAGGGACAATCAAGTGCCAAGGAGCCAGCAGGAGAACTGGAAACCAAGGCCAAACGGTCTCCAGAGATTTCTACACATACTAACTAGAACCTTTAACAGGTAAGGATGAGTGGACACCTTAGGCACAGCCTTAATCAAAGGAGAGATTAGTTAATAAGAGTTTCGCTGCAGGGCAGTCTTTAGATTTGATTACTTGGGACCAGAAACAAGGGACACCAATCCCAAAAGAAGCTCTAGCCAGCCCCCGAACCCTCCCGCCGGGTAACCGCGAGCCTGGCTCTCCTTCAGAGCAAAGCAGGGCCACGGACAGCCTCTGCTGGAGAGCAAGCAGCTCTCCTCCACTCCAGTCTGACCTGACACATACTAATGACAAAACGGGGAAAATTATTAGGACTTCTAAAGTCGAGTCTCCGTAACTACGGAAACGAAGGCATCACTGGCTGTACAGGCACACAGGTAAGGTTGATGCTCTAAGAACTGTCCCCACACAGACTCCTGAAGGTGCTCCTCTGCGTCAGCGGACCTCACGCTGACCAGTGCCTTTTGTCGTGAAGGATCCCAAAGTGCTTTTTCATCTACAACTACACAATCTGTCGTGGAGTACGGCCACCCAAGATGGCAGGCAAAAAGGGGGTAGGAAAACAGTGGGAGAAAACTATAGTTGGATGACTCATGAGAAAAAAAAAAAATCAAGACAGGTAACATGTCATACTCATTCTAAGTTTTCGCATAACTGTGATTTCTATTTCTTAAGCTCGGGGAATGGGGGGTGCGGGGTGGGGAGAAAAACAAAGAAAAACAAATGAAAGAAAATGGGGAAGCGTATAATAATCCATATGACTTTCTTCTCTTCCAAAAAAAAAAAAAAAAAAAAAGTAGCAGCTAGACTCAGATCTCCCTCAAATATCTGTTTTATAAGCAATCACTTGGCCAGAGTTTAAAATGTTAAACTTGTTTGCTGACTATAATTGCGAAAGAAAATAAAGAAAAAAAGAAAAAAAGAAAAAAAAAAAAAGAAAAAAAAAAGGTGGGGGGAGTAGGGAGAAAAATAAAAGAAATAATAAAAAAAAGAATGAACACGAGCGGTGCGCGGGGCGGGTCTGCTGAGACGTGAATGCCTGGATGTGCGGTTGCGGGTCCAGAGGCATCGTAAGACGTGGCGCAGAGACAGAGCCGCGCTCTGCTGGCTCTCAACGCTGTACTAACCTTCATGTCTTGCTCAGCCTTCAGCGCAGCCTGGGCCTGATTACCTCTGACTCCAGAGAGTGATCCACAAGGACCCCTGGCTACGTGTGGCAAACGAGCATGGCTCATGAGGCCTGTGGTCAGCGGAGGAGGCATCTGACTGGCCAGTGCCATTGGTGGCCTCTGAACAGGCGCTGGGAAGGTGTTAGTATGTGGGGCTCTTACCAATGGAGGGACCAGGTTAGGCTGAGAGAGAATCTGAGTGAAAAAAACAAAACATACAACATTAAACTGTTAAAAAAAATCTTCTGGCCAACTAGACAGGGCTGGCTTATCCCAGAGTAAATCTGTACCAATTCTGCCAGTGGAGGGAAGCGAACGGATTTGTGGGCGGGCGCCATTCTAGTGCGGAGGCTAAGAACCAACAGGCCACGCCTGGAGAATCTAACAGAAAAATCAGGCAAAGCATGCTTTGGTTCTAGCATTTCGGCAACAAATGCTGAAGGGGAGATAGAAAGGCTATTACTTAGGACACTTTTTAAAAAAGATAAATTTGTCGGAAAGGCACATTACCATTCCAAACATAAGATAAAGAAAGATAAATAAAAAATAATGCCAATTCAGCAAATACGTGTTTTCTCAGAAATCAATTCTAGTTTGTGAGCGCTCTAATGAATTTTCATTAGTCCTTCCATATGATCAGCAAAGGGAAGAAAAACCAACACTTTTTCACATATATTAAAACATCTTTTGGAAAATTTACCTCGACTACACAGTTATTGTGAAAAAAACAAAAAACAAAAAACTCAAAAACAAAACAAAACAAAAACCTTTAAACCTGGAAAACTTTAAGCACTGGGACCCTTCTCTAAAAAGTCAACTTTTTCAAAAAGATAAAAGGAACAGAACTGAAGTAAATGATCAGAGCTGTGTGGGGAACCTTCTGTTTCTATTGTCTGCCTTAGGAGCAACCTGTGTCTAGCTAAAAATTACAGACACTGTATTTGAATGCCATGAATTTACTGTTAAATTAGAAACTGTTTCTAACTAAAAACTGCTTCTAAGCTGGTTGTCATACGGCAAGATTACACGGTCAGGGAACTAGCATAAGCGATCATCTGGAAGGAGCCAGGACTCCGTTCTCACTGAGATCTGCCCACCTGGGGTGCAAACTGTGTGGGAAAAGGCTGTGCCATTCTCACAGCGGCGGGGGCCGACGGGAACTGCTTCTGATAGACGATGCTGTTCATTTTGCTGGACTGGCTGCTGGGACTGGTGGACGTGGCCCTTGGAAAGAAGTCGTCACTGGTCAGTACAGCGGCGCCGGATGCACAGTGCCCTTAGATGAGCCAGAGGCAGTGTGCTGGGCAGGCCCACAGACGGGGCAGCCGAAGTGGCCTAACCCCGGGGCACCAACGTTACCGCGGTGGGGAGATGTTGGGGGGCAGAGGCGAGGAGGGCGCTGGCCAGACGTGCCGGCAGTAAAAGTTTTTTTCTTAAAATACAGTATAACAAATCACATTCTTAGTAATTTAACAGCTTAACATTTTCGTTAAAACCATCAGACTGTCTTAACGCTTACCATAGGACTGCTGACATACTGCGCACCTAACAAACAGTGCTCAGTTACCTGGGAAATCTACAAGCAAGTGTAAACGCCCATTTTACCGGAAGGGACTAGAGGTGGGTGTGGTGCTTCTGCCGCTGATGGGAGGTGTGCCTGGTTTCATGTCGATGCCACTTCCAAAGGCTTTCAGTTCCATTTCGGACATCTGAGCGAGAGCACAAAATAAACTTACCATTTCTGCAACTCCACAAGCTAACATGCCGTGTTTAACATATGATATGAGAAGACTTAATCTAGCAAAGGGCAAAGCATCCGAGTCCCGAAACCCTGTGATTAGCTTTCAAATTTGTGGCTGAATAGTCTGAGAGACTGTGTAAATCCAGTTCTCCCACAAAATTTATGAATTCTTTGTTACTAGGTGAAAAACAGAGGGGGCCAAACACATTAAAAGTGAGTCGCTGAAATATAAGCACGTTAGGGTTTGGGATGCCCCAGAGGGCAGCGGGACCCGACGCGTTTTCTCTGCACAGACGACGCAGATGCGCACATCTACATGCGTGGGCCTGAATTCTCAAAGGAACGGCTGCTTCCTCTCCACTCACTTTGCCGGTGGTCGCGATCATGCTGTGCTGGGTTCCCGCGGGGATCAATCCTCTGAAAGGCTGGCTGACCTGTGCCGGCCGACTCAGGCTGGGGGCTTGCGCCTGGGGCGTGGTGTGCTGTAACGGTGGCTGCAGAGTCTGGGGCAGAGCAATCAACGGCTGCCCCGTGGATCCAAAATTAGGCAAGGAGAGCTGGGATGCTGGCAGAGGCACTGTAACCTGGAACGCAAGCGACAGAGACTGCAGCCATCTGTTTGCCTGGAGCCCGCTGAATGTATCCCTGTAACTACACACACAACCCTTCCAATAATTCTGATTAAGATTTAAATAGAATACATCGATCTACTGATATTAATATATTTCACAAATCTTTTGCTTAGTGACCATCGCCATTGTTAAAAAGGTGCAACAATAACACAGATTAGCAGTGGAGAAACTATATAACAGAAATAATTATGACTACCTCTGAATTAATGCACAAGACATGTCAAATAACCACAAAATACAATAAAACCACGGGGATACAATTTAAAAAAGTAGTCACAACTTCCAAAACATCACTTTATTTTGAATGGCAATAAGATAAGATATTTATGAATGGTAATCTGTAAAATCGCCACCAAACACAGTTGTGAGAAAATGTCTAAAGGCGCACCTCTCTCTCCCTTAGCCCTCCACCAACTTTTAAAGAGTAAACCGATTAATGATATTGCTAGAGAAGATAGTGAAAAAATACAGCTTTCCCTGAAAATGATTACATTCACACACTTAAGAAACGTGCACGTAGCTGCCCTCTGCCCTCCGCCACTGCCCCATGTTCTGCAGTGACCGGCACGGCGGTCTCGTCCGCCTTCGTCTCTACCTCACTGCATGTAACCAGGTATCCTGAGCAATGGCTTTTGAAAGTTTATATTCATGGGATCCTTTGTTAAAATAAACAATTACATGGAAACCCATTTAAAAAAGAGAGATTAAAAAAACGGCTGCTCTAAGTGGGGATGTGGACGCCATTTCCCAGGACCCTCAGAGGAAACCTCTGCACGGCTCCCCATCTTGGTTCTGTTTAAATTCCCAAACAGTAACAAAAGCAGTAACAATAATAACGATAATAATAAAGAAAATTGAGGAAATTTACCATGCCATAGTTTACCTGCTGGAGAGTACTCGGTGACTGGGCAGTGTTATAAAAATTTGTCTGACCAGGCTGCTGTACTTGTCCAGAATAAAGATTTGAAGCCTGGGTAAGATTTGCTCTAGCCTAGAAAAAATTTATTAAAAAAAAAACAGCAATAAGATTGGAAAAATTTCCAATTTAAGTATCAAGGTTGTGGCTCCCAAGCAAACTCTAAGAATTTTAGTATTAGATAAAGAGGAAGACCTTTGTTTTGTTTTTTTTTTTTAAAGATGTGTTTATTATTTTTCTTTTAATTAATTATTTTTTTATGGCGACATTAGTTAACAAAATTCAGTAAGTTTCAGCTGTACACTTTAACAATAAGGCATATATATATATATTTACACTGTGTGTTCACCTCCCATAGTTAGATTTCTTTCTATCACCACATATTTGACTCCCTTTATCCTGTCCACCTCCCCCCTCCTCCCCTACCTTCTACCCTCTGATAACCACTGGTCTATAGTCCATGTCTGTTTTTGGTGTCTTTTAACATTTTTCTTTAAAAGCTGTCCTTCCACAATCTGTGGCAAAAATCCACAACGCCAGTGCACGCCCCGGCCCCTGCCTCACCTGGAGGAGATGTGTGTCGATGAGCTGGGACCCTCCCAGCCCCGACGCCTGGCCCAGCTGATGTTCGTACAGTATAGGAATGGGCTGAGTGTTTGACGTCTGCTGAAAGGCAAGGCCCGACTGCGCCTTGGCGAGTTCCTGGTGCTGGACGGCTGGGAAACTGTGGATGGCGGTGCCGGAGAGGACCACGGACGGCTGGGACAGGCCGCTCTGCATGAAGGCTGGCTGAGATCTACGGCGGGACCGAAGAGAGAAGGCTCGCGTTACAAGCTGGTTCTATGTGGAATCTGGAAATCCTGAGGCGGAGAACGCAGACTGTGTCGGCGGCACTTGTGTCAAGATTCAGAGCCCCCTAAACAGTGAAGCTCCACAGCTAAAGTTCTGGAAAAAGGGTTACTCTTCCTGAGCAACTGGGAAGATTTTCTCCTCCTGAACAATGAGAACGAGTCTACTTTCGAGTTCTACTGGAAAGCTCAGAACGGACTCTCCCGCCCTCCCTCTGGCTGACTGTCCACCTCGGCGGCGCTGCCGGCCCGGCCCCGACTCCACGCCCCTGCTTCCCTCTCGCGCTGCTCACGAGAGGCCTCCGGTCCTCTGCGCAACGGCACAGAGCAGCGGTTGCCACCAGGTCACCCGCCAAGTCATTTTCCTTAAATAAAGTATACAGGACACGTAACACTTTACACACAATGACTCGGTGTTTGTATCTACTGCAAAATGATCAACACTGAGTCCAGTTAACACCTGTCGCCCTACAGTTAGTTTTTCTTACGGTGAGAACTTTTAAGATCTACTCAACTAGCACTTTAAAGTCAAATACAAACACCTAGTTATAAAACAAGCAAGTCATGGGAATGCAATATGCACCATGGTGACTACGGCTCATAATACTGTGTTCATATTTGAGGTTTTATTTTTTTTTTAATACGAAGCTGGAATCTACCCTCAGACTGCCGTTAACTCTCTGGGGTGGAGGCTTCCAATCATCCTTTAAAAAATAGGACAACGCAAGCGTGTCGTTACACACTGTGCTAGCAGAAACTAATCCAGGGATTCCCTGTTAACACACGCGCACGCTGACTGGGGGAGGGCAAGGAGGAGCAGAACGATGGGGTACGGATCCAAACTGCCCTCGAAGTCTAGACCTGTGTCTTCCAACGAAGGAGCCACAACCACAGGTACAGCGCACACTGCATTGCTATTAAACAGGTCTGGTCGCCAAGGCAATGGCTGAAACAGGAGTTACAGACACAGGATGTCACCGCACTGCTGTTCTGTCCCCCGTGGCTATGGAACACGTTACCACGTCATCGCTGAGCTCCTTCTCACAGAGCCGGGAAGTAGCTGTGACTTCCCAACAATTCAGAAGCCAATATCAATTAAAAGGACACTGGTTTGTGACAATAAACCTACCTGCTATTTTAAAGTTTTATTTTTTACCACATATACCAGAAAATAAACCATACTATATACAACGAATTATACAGAAGTACTAAACTCTGCTGGAGAACCTTTAATCAAAAAATAAAAGTGAGAGGCATATTGAGTTTACTAGTAATTCTGCTCTGTTAAGAAAGTTAATTAGATGAACCTAGCTTCTTTAGGAATATAATTTATGTAATCAAAGAGAAATGAGCTATATATCAATTGATGCCAATTTTAACCTATAAAGTACAGAAATTCTATCTGAACCCCACCAAAAACCAACAGGTTTCTAAAAGCAAATGCATAACTTTGCAACCTTCCTAAACTGTCTTGAAAGTAATTTATTTATTGATTGATGGCTTGGAGCCACTACCATGAGTATGGATGACAGCTATGCTATGAGTGATGCTTAGTCCACCCCGCATCATCCCATTAAGTTGGAGCTGAGAGACACCTAGCATTGAATCCAGGCTCTGCCACTTATTTGCCGTGTAACCTTGGGTAAAAAACAAAACCAAACCCCTTCAAGTCCTAAGCTCCTCGCATATCAAACGGGGATGACTTCAGCTCCCTTAGACTGCGTCCTACGTTACTGTACGTCAGGGGCTGAATGGTTTCACATACAGGGCAAATTTGACAAAGATCAGTTTTCATTACTTCCTTGATTGCAAAGATAACTTACTGTGACTTTCAAAAGAATGCTTTCTTGCCCATGACACAGCACACTTGCCACCGCTATCGTCACTGCTTCCCTAGTGTGACACTCTACTCCTCCTCCTGCTCCGCCCCGCCTGGCCCCCGCCCCCTCACTGCTGTCATCTGCCTCAGCTCGTACCGCAGAGCAGCCTCGGGTTCCCCGCTGCCGGCAGCGAGGCAGCACTGAGGCCTCTAGGCCCTGCAGCACCTATCTGCCGTGACTTCTCAATGTTATGGAGATGTGATGAGAAACACTGACTTGACTTTGTTCAATAAAGTCTGATTGAAACGGCTGGTGGCTGAGGTTCGTGACACATAATCAACACACTTAATAACACAGCTCACGATGGGGAGGAAGGAGCCGCAAGGAGAGGCAAGGAAGCTCAGCAACCGCCCTGTGCCCGCAACCAGACGCCACGCAGCACAGCCCACCTGTACGGCTGCAGGGACGAGCCGAACAACTCCTGGGCCTGGGAGACAGCCGGTCCCGCGCCCAGGCTCAGCTGGGCCTGATGCTGTCCTTGGAGAGGCGCGTAGATAGGGATGGGAATCTGCTGAACAGAAGCAGGCTGCATTGCAACGAGAAACAAAACAAATAAAACAGAAAAACATGTGAACACCGAACACACAACCCAAAACATCTGGGCAAATAAAAACTTGAGATATGACGAGAATAAAAGATTAATGCCGTGTATCAGTTCCCTTTTAAAACAAAACCGAATATAAAGATCTAAATTTCCCTTTCAACCCATTAGTTGATCTACATTGTTAATCATTCAACTTCGACAACTTTGGGAAGCTTTACAATTTTGCTAATACAGATCAAGGAATTCATAGGGTTGTCCCATGTTGTTAATAGAAGACTGTGACTTCGAGGAATCAATTACTTGTAGCCCAAGACACATATTATACCATAATAATGTCAGGAAACAAATACAGGGTCGAAGAAGTCTGTGACATGTACCTGAGAAAGACCTGGCTGGAAGCCCTGCTGCTGGGCCAGCGACGGCGGGGCCAGTCGTGCGTGCTGGGTGTTGAAGAGATGACTGGTGTCCATGTAGAAAGCTGGGATCTGAGCTATGGACCGTCAGGAAAAGCAAGAAGGAGTAAGTGTCTAATTTCCGGTGTTTCCGAACAGCAACTAAATTCTGTAGCAGACTTCAAATTCAGTAAGCTCTCTGAAAATTAATACAACCCAAGGAAAACCCAGAAATGCGAAAAGATGCAAAGCTTCTAGCAGGCAGGTATATGCAAATTAAAACAACGAAACTAGCACCTGTGAAGGTGTAAGAAACAGACACTCTCATTCATTCACTGTCAATGAGGTATAAACCAGTAAAATTTTACATATTCTATTAAAATTGAAAATGAACCTGTTTAATAGCAAATCCACTTCAATTTCAAATTTATCTACTAGAATTTAGCAGAATATTTCAAATGAGTTGACATTTAATAATTGAAAGAATCTGGTATAGACTTTTAACAGATTTTTATGTGTTATATGTACTATCTTGTGATTTGCTGTTTTCATGTTCTGAAGAACTTCCCAAGGTTTTTTTTAATTTGTCACCATTATAAATAATACTGCAAAGAATAAACTCTCTCATACATATCTCTCTGATTAATAATTAAGTTTATCTGTATGAGATTCCTAACCATGAAACTGTTACTATGGTGACTATGGACACATAAAATATTCTGAGATACTTTTCTAAAAGAATCATGTCAGTTTATATGCTCACCAACAAGGTACGTTAAAAGTCTAATAATAATAAGGCCCACGATCCTCATAGATACTAGGTATTAAAGATGCTGGGTCTTATCAATCTTTCTACTATTCCCCACCTGGTAAGGCAAGGTATAGACTCACTGCTCTTTTATTTTGGGTTTAAGTCATTAATAGGTCTGAATGTTATTCAAATGTTTGTTTACTACTTGACTCAGTTCACATTGTAATATTTAGTAATGTAAGTTACTCCACCTCAAACATATTTTTGTCTTCTTTGTTATTCTTTGGTTTATTCTTCTCCATGAATTTTATTATCCATCTGCCAAGTTTCATATGACAAACTTTAT
>JAQQSQ010001627.1:0-12209 GCA_028627145.1 Eidolon dupreanum
GGTCTGCTTATAGTTGCCTCAAGAAAACACACCAGAAACCTAGGCTAGCTGCCACCAGTGTGCGTCTTGGCACTGCTCAGCAAGGAGCACCTGACTCTCTGAGGACACACCTGGATGTGGCTTGGGTGGGGCCGCGAGTTGCGGAGGGTAGAGTTTCAGGGAATCTTCTGGGCAGAGCGACATCTGTTATCCAGTTTGAAGATATCTCAGCTATGGCAATGGCTATGTCTGCACTCTGGCGGATGGCGGGAGAGGGCTCAGCAGAGGAATAATGGATACCACCGGCACCTCTGCCCAGGAGAAAGCCTTGCCTCTGGCCCTCACTGTGACCTCCTGTAAGTTCCTGGTGCCCCCTGTAGAGCCAACCTGACATTGGTGCTTAGTGCTCAGAGTGAGCAGGTCTGTCACTGAGAAAGTCAGCTGGTAGACACAGCCTCTTTAAGAGGTGTCTGAAGCTGCTGGCTGCTGCTGCTATAGCCTCTGTCTCACTTATCCTCTCTGGACCAGACGGCTTCATGTCTTCACCCCCTCCTACCTTCTGCCCTTGTAGGTTGATTATTTCTCTCCCTATTGGTAGTGCTTCTGTTCATTTAGGTCCCAGGTAACATTTCTTGCTGTTTGCTCCAGGTTTCTATTATAACTTTGATTTGATCTCAAGAGGAATGAACAAAGCCTATATCATTTCTGCCAATTTTTCCCGTCCATTAATTCTTTTTTTAATTCTTTTTATTTTTCAAGTACAGTTGACATCCAATATGATTTTATATTTGTTTCAGGTGTACAGCATAGTGGTCAGGCATTTATATAATTTATGAAGTGATCCCCCAAGTAGTCTAGTATCCTTCTGGCACCATATATACTTATTACAATATTATTGACTATATGCTCTACTTTATATCCCTGTGACTATTTTATAATTTTTTAATTCCTTCACCTTTTTCACATAGTCTCTCAATCTCCCTCCTATCTGGCAACCATCAGTTTGTTCTATGTATCTATGAGTCTGTTTCTGTTTGTTTGTTCACTTATTTCATTCTTTAAATTCCACATATAGTGATATTATATCTGAAGAAATCCAAAACACTAATTTGAAAGATATATGTATCCCCCTGCATCCTTAAAGCACTATGTTTGGCCCTTTTTATGAGACCTATCACATTCAGATCTCCCTGATAGTTCCTGCAGCAGACTGTATTTTCTAAGATGGCTGTGACAATATTTCCCATCCCACATGCTCTTCTATAATGTGACTTTACCACCCTCTATCAAGAAGTGAAGTTTTAATTCTACTCTCTTAAAATCTGGTGTGAATGTGATGCTGCGTATCTTTGAGGGTAGATTGGAAAAGGCCATGGAGTTTCTGCTTGACATTTGGGATGCTTGCAATAGAACAGGGCTTTTCAACCTTGGCATCACTGACATCTTGGGCCAGATAATTCTTTGATATGGGGTCTGTCCTATGCATTGTAGGATGTTTAGCAGCCCTGACCTCTACCAATTAGATGCTATCAGCATTCCCTCCTACACTGAGACAGTCAAAGATATCCCCAGACACTGCCAAATATCCCCTGGGAGACAGAATCACCTCTCATTTAAAACCACTTATCAATGAGAAGCTAGCTGCCTTGGAAAAACTTCAACAGCCCTGAGACCACCATACTAAAACACACACACACACACACACACACACACACACACACACACAGAGATAGTTTTTTTGCAACTGTCCCAGGTGAATCCAGGCTTCCAGCCACCTCTGCCAAAGCATTAGACAGGTGAGTGAAGCCATCTTAAACCCTTAAGATCATCCCATCAGCCAGCTGTGAACCATCAAATGATCTCAGTTAACATCAAAAAAATCACCAAGCCAAGCCTTGATCAAATTTCTGACATGCAGAACATTTAAGATACAATAAAATTGCTATTTATAATATCAAATTTTCAGACATTTGTCATGCACTAATAACAACTTGAACAGAATTTGGTACCTAGAAGTATGGTGGCACTATAAGGAAAATACAATATATGTGGAATTGGCTTTGGGACTTTGTAACAGAGGAAACTAAAAAGATCTTAAAGAAACTTTTAGTGGAAGCAAAATGGGCTTCAAGAAGACTGACTGTGACAGTTTAAAGGAAAGTGAGGAGAATATGATTGGAAGCTGAAGGAAAGGGTACCTTTGTTATGTAGTAGCAGAAAATTTAGCAAAATTGTCACTTGCAGTAATATGGAAAATAGAAAAATCTTCTCATCAAACTCATAGATCTGGCTAAGAAAGTATCAAGCAGAATATTGAAATATCCTGTTTTCTCTTAGCTGTGTATTGGAATGCAAGCATAGACCATTGATAATTCATAGATAGACTAAAGAAGAAATTTTGTTTTCAAGCAAAATTTAGAGAAAACATATAGAAGCCACAATCTCTTGGATTTAAAAATAAAACTATTTCTTAATTCCAGTCTCTTCTAGAAAAAAAATTTCAAAATAATAGAGGTTCTTGTTAGAAAGACCAAATCCATCAGGCTACTCAGAAAATGCGGACCCATGGAAGCAAAGATACAACTGTAAAACTCTTTCTTAAGACCTCAGAAATGCTTAACATAGTATCCTGTAGACCTTTCAGAGAGATAAATGGTTTTCTTCAATCCGACCTTCTCTGATAGACAACAGAGCTTCCAAAACTCCATAGCAGCCTGTTAAGGATTTCAAGGTAGAGAAGAACCTGTTTCAAAGACATTTGTAGGTGTGGTCTTCATCTAATGTAGTGAATAACTAATAAACTTAATAAAAAAACTCACAAATATTTTAAAAGAATTGTAATGACAGAAGTGCAGTCAACTTAAACTAAAAGGGACAGAGAAAATGTAACCTGAAAAAGGTAATTTTATATCCCTGAATTCTTGTGTGCAGGAAACAGCTGAGAAAACTATTCAGTGGCAAACTGAGTATACATTTTTATAAAAAAGTAAGGATGACCTAGAAGGCAGACTGAAAAGCTCAGAGGATGGATCAGATGGAGAATCATTCCCAGGAAGCAGTAACAGGTGTCAATCAAGATGCTAATAACATGAGCCCAGAGGAATATCAGAATTACTATGGAGCAGCATCATTATGTGCCTCCTACTACCCCTCTCTCTTATGGATAGCAATGTTTATTGCAGTTATTCTATCATTGCCTTACCTTTACATATAGAGTATGGGAAAGTCAGAAAACTTGTCTTTTTAGACTGATTGAGAGGAACTACACTTGGAGAGCTGTATCCAAGAATCTGTACCCAGAGAGCTTCATTCTCACCTTGACCTGCTTTAGATGATAAGATCCTGGACTTTGATGCCATAATGGAGTGAAACACTGGGATTCTTTAGGGAAAAAAGAGAGTAGTTTTCATTTGAGAGAGAGTATGGATCATAGTGCCTAGAGGCAGGACTACAGCAGATTGTATCTTCCAAGGGTGGAAACATCATCTATATCATATGTTCTCCTACAATGTGACCTTGCCAATTCCCCATCAACATGTAGAGCCTAACCTCCTTTTATCCCCTTGAATTTTGACTGGTTTCACTTGAAATTTATAAATTGTAGTGGAAATGACACTGTGGTTTCTCAGGCTACATTCTAAGTGGCCATGCAACATTCACTTGGTTCTGTTGTGAAATTTGCTCACATAAGAAATCCAACAGCCCTGAGACCACCATGCCAAAGAGGGCAGATGTAGGTAAACTGGCAAATAGTTCCAGATAGGCTCAAACTTCCGTTACTCTGTCAAGGTGCTAGACATACAAGCGAAGCATTCTTGAACTCACCAAGCTGGCCCACCTGCCAAATAAGTACCACTAAGTGATCTCAGTTGTCATAAGTAGCAAAAAAATCACCCAACCAAGCTCTGCCCAAAGTCCTGACCTGCAGAATCTGTAAGATATAATAAAATGGTTTATGTTTGAAGCCACCAACTTTTGGGGTAGTTTGTTATGCATCAGTAACAGTTTCTCATGCATTTGTTCTCATGCTTATTTTAAAGGCATGGGCAGATTTATTCCTCTCTGTATTCACTTAGCATCTAATATAATGCCTCCCATATAATAGGTGGACTTATTTTTACTCTACAAAGCATCATCACACAGTATATCTCATTCGAGCACCACCAACACCTTGTGAGTTAAGCAGAATAAGAATTATTATCCTCAATTTTGCCAGTGGAAAAACTCAGGCTCAGAGAGGTTACATGACTTGCTGTCTATTAAATAGTTTAGGGAATTAATGCAATATTGAATGTCAACTGTAATTCGAAATTAAAAAAAAAATTTTTTAATAGTTTTGGGAGGCTCAAACTCAAGACTTCTGAATCCAAGACCACTGGACTTCGCTTGTAAAATATCACCTCTGCACAGAGTAGGGTCTGCATAAGTATTTCCTTATTTCATAAAGAAAGGACAAATGTCTCTAAGGCTGTTAATTTCCATGCCAATGGAATCTCATCTGGACTCTGGGGCTACTAATGAGGCACAGAACTCAGACACATTCCTGGGGTCATCATTTTTCCATTCTGCCAACATTTTATTGATATTCTGAGAGTAAGATCATTACATTGGTGCAACCTGGAAACCACAATGGCCTCCTACCTCCTTCCACCTGTCCCTTCCTCTTTAGCCCCACACTTTAGAGACCTCTCTAAATACACAGAAGGCAAATGGAGTTTCATTCCCCTCAGCACCAGAGCCAAACAATATTATTACCCAGAAAATGTTTAATAAAGGTGACAATAAAAGAGTTAAAACCTACCCTTGAAAGTGACCAGTACACATAACCTGGCAATGATATTAGGAAATAGGAACAAAGAGATAGAGATTTTGAAAACACTTCATGTTTTATGGGATAGTGAAAGCCTTGAGCTGGCTATGGAGACAGTGTAGGAGGAAAAAAATGATTCTTCCAGTTTCTAATATTCCCTTTCATAGTCCACAATCAGAAGGCATATGATATTTGCTTCCAGTACCAAAGATTCTTCTTTAGATTATATATGTAACTCAGATCTGAAGGTATCCAAATAAGCATCTTTATTTCTACAAGAGTAAAAAAAAAAAAAAAAAGCAGAAAAGATTTGAAGAGGGCTCTTCCTCTGATGAGCTTTAAGGCTATGTGCAGGAAAATAAGTCTTAAGAGTAAGGGACATCTGGCCATCTTGACTGTATGCATCTCATTGTTGGCAGCTAAGAACATCTGCCTCTTTCTAGCCTCCAAAGGCCTGGGCTCACAGCAAAAAATCAGTGAGGACATTTGTAACTGAACTGAAGTTAATGGAATAAAGTAAAATATTCACATGACTTTTTTTTTTTTTATTAAGAACAGTACAGTGTAGTATAACGTGGTATGGTTGAAAACTTGCAAATCAAGAATGAGGTTGCCTGAGAAATATCTCATGACTTTAGTCAATTAATTTGAATAGCCTATGTCCCATAGTCATACCTAAAAACTGAAGGTAGAAATTTTGTGTATATACTCATTCTCTTAGTGAAATCATGTATGAAAAAAGAAGGTTAAGAGCTATAAAATAGAACAAAAAGTTGATGTATTAATAATATTAAAGCAATCATTATTTTTGGCAGAAAGAGATTGGACAGTTGAATTTGAACCCTATCTCAATCATATGCTAATTATGACCTTGAACCAGCTACTAATTCTTTCTAGCCTCAATCTTTGCTTCTTTAAAATAGAAAATATAATAATATTGATGACAGGTTCTTATGAATTTTAAATTTCACCAATATTCTGACCACTTCCAAATTCATATTCTTAGGTCAGACTTCGTCCCTGATCCAGATTCCAATGTTCAGATTCCAACCTGACATCTCTATCTGAATACCAAGTAGATAACTCAGAGTCAAAAATCTCCAAAATATAACTTGTGTTCTCCAAACTCTCTAAATACACATCATACAATGATCTTTTATTTTCTTTCTCCTCTCAGTTACCAGTATTGTCATTCACCTAGCTGCTTAAGCCAAAGATATAAGTCATCCTTGATATTACTTCCCATGTAAAAGCCACCTGCTTTTGATTCTATATACTTCTAAAATATACCCTAAAACTGAACCATTGCTATTGCTGCCTCCAAAATCCCAGCCGCCATTACCATATAGATCATTGAAATTTCTTTGTAATTGGTATTCCTATTATTACTATTTCTCCACCAGCTTCATATGGTTACAGGCAGTTACCATTCATTGAATATTAATATGTTCCCCTAAATTTCTCAGCTTCATTTCAGTAAGTTTGAGGTCACTTCTAGAGATCATCTTCTCTATGTAGTGACTCAGAGATACAGGTAATATCTATCTTATAATTATACCTTATCAACATGTGACCTACATGACACTAAAAAAGAAGTGAAAGGATTAACACAAACTTTTATGAATTCTGGACCAAATAAAAACCCTTTTTGCAAACATTACCATTTGTTAGAACTCAGGGACATAGCCTCGATATTAACATATGGCTTTTACACAGGAGGCGAAATCAAGGATGACTCTGAAGTCCTTGATTAAGCAACTAACTTTGCATGAACAAGAAATAAACTTGTATTAAGTTTCTGACAACAGCACAATCTAGCTTATCTTGACCGTAGTCTGTTGTTCACAGCAGGCAGAGTAACATTTCAGAAATATAAATTTCATATCACTCCTTACTTAAAATGCTCCCTTAGCTTCCAATTAAAATAAGATCCAAACTCCTAAGCATGACCTACAACATTCTCTGTAATTTGACTCTTGTTAGTTCTCTAATAACATCCTATCACTTCCTCCCAGTATAGGGAAGAAGCATGAAGACTACGTAAATTGACGAAATGTTAAACCAGATTGTATTGAGAGCCTACAAAGTGTGGCTGCCAGACCATGGGAAACTTATGGAAAAAAGGAAAATTCCTGCTGGGGTTATTAGCAAACTATGCACAAAATGAAGGGAAATCAGGAAAACAGAATCTTTAAGTCATACTCCACACAAAATAAACCCAACTATGGGGAAGACCATGGGGAAACTGAGATTGCTAGCATGACTTTAACACAGCATAGCCCTATCTTTCATGTTGTATACCCATACCATCAAAGGAAAATAGGGAAACAAAGTCTTTAAACTGTAATTCATGAAAACTAAGAATGACATATGAGCTGAATTCCTCAAACACTCAGGGTCTCTCTCATTCTCTGTCTTTGAGAGGAGTTCATGCTCTGTCTATAGAGCATTCTTCCTTTTCTAATAATCTTTCCTTTTGTTGCTAATGCTGGCTTGTGCTTGAATTCTTTCCTGTGCACAAAGACCCTCCCTCTGTCGGTGTAGGATTTGAGTCCCCACTCAGGGGGAATTTGCCCCATCCTGTATCACTCCTAGTTATCTAAAACAGCCACTCTGGCCTTCTTTCTGTCTCTCAAACATTCCAAAACTATTCCTAATTTAGAGCCTTTGTACACATTTTTCTTCTAGAAACATTTTACCCTAGAACTATTCTGCACTGGCTTCTTTGCATTGATGTGTCTTCATTTTATCCAAAGGGAATCTGTCAATCCTAGCTAAGTAGACTCTCCTACTTAGTCTCCTTCCGTCTTGTTCTCTTGTTTTGTTTCTGAATAGTATGCATAACTATTATGAAATTATCTAACTTATTTTACACAATTGCTAAAATTTTTATAAATGTACAGTTTATCTCCCCTCACTAGAATATATGTTACTTAAGAACAGAATTTTTTGACCCATTTTCAGCAGTACCCTCAGTGCTTATTAAAATGCCTGGCACAGAATTAGCTTCTATTGAATAATATTATTCAATAGAAGATAATGATTATTACTATCATTATAACAAATAATGCAGATATACATGCCTATTTTTTATAGCTAGCTGAATTCCAATAGGAACATCTATTCCAGTCCAGACAAGTGACTGGAGTATGGATCTGAAAGGACTCTAAATAAACCGATATGGAGCCTTCTCTCACCCAAAAGTCAGAGAAAATTCAGTTATGCTCAGAAGCACAAGACTCTTCTGACCCATTTTTACTTAAGAATTTGGGCATCTGATCATCCATCATGATTGGTTGAAAGGTATGAGATGCTCTTGTGTCAAAAGCAGGACCTCATAGACAGAATGCTTTGCAACATAAATATTTGTAAAAACTAAGAAGAAAGGAAACCAGTAATTATATGTAAAAAACGCAAATATTTTCATAGAAAAGAATATGCAATTACCTAACAAGCGTGAAAATATTTTTAACTTAATAACATAAAAAGACAAGTTGTAGTGACACATTATTTCTTGCTTATAAAAATATTTTTTGAAAGTAAAAACATACACAGTGATGATACAGTGACATGAGCACAATCATAATCCAGGATAAACTGATACTCTGTGGAAGGTATTTAGCAGTATGCATCAAAGCCTAATGATTATGTCTCTTGACCAAGTCATTTCAGTTTAGGAGATTGTCATGGTGAAATAATTCTACATATTAATGACAAAAAATTATCCACAAATATGATCATCAGAGAACTAAATATAAATGTGAAAACAAACAAAAAAAGGATACTTTAAAATCCAAGTAGATGAGAATTGTTAAATAGCTATGATCTACCCACAGATATAATACTACACAGCATTAAAAGTTATTATTAGAGATTGTAATGACATTAGAAGATATCATGACCATAAATGTTGGATAGAAATAATTAGGAGGGAAATTTTATAACTGTTGATGAAATGTTTAGTCAGGAGAAATAGGGTACATTGTGTCAGCGAGTTGAGGGGATGCCCTGGGAAGAGCCCTGGGTGAAATAGAAATTCTGAGTGTTTACATTCTTACAATCTCAAGAGAGAAAGGAGCCAAGAGTAGATCAGAATCTAACTAAATGGAGCAGAAAAGTCTAAATCTGAATTGCAAAAGCATCCCATCTGGTTGGCCTGGGTACAGGCCTCTTTCTCTTGGTAAGGGTGTTATAAATTGGCCAAGTCACATGCAACTGAAGTTAGCAGATATTAGAAATAAATAGGGTTGGCTCTAACAAGTTCTGCCCTGGGGCAGGTCTGGGGAAGAATTTGGAAAGGGCTTATACAGGAGACAAAGGTGACATTGAGAAGAGATAATATCACATTTAAAATAAGAATGTAGTGCTACTGAAAGCTTGAGAACACCAGATCTGCAGTCTCTCCCACCAAGGTTGAGCCATCGCTTCAGGATGCCTTTACCTGTCCATTCTGGTGCCTTCTTACACAGGAGAGGAAACCTCAGTTCCAAAAAATGATACTGCTCAATCTTCTCTGTGGCTTTTGGGATCAGTATATGTAAAAAGTGGGGAATTGAGATTACATGATTTTAGAAACAAAAAAGACATATGATAAATATATATTCTTATTAAGCCATGTATATGTAGTATGGGGATATATAATAGATACAAAAGTTAATAATGATTCCTTTAAGTGATGAAATTATTGCTAAAGTTTTTCCTTACAAGTCAATGTATTTAAAAAAAATTATGGAAGCATAGTTAGCCTTCATGTTCACTACAGAATTATTTATAATAGCCAAGATATAGAAGCAACTTAGGTATTGATCGATAGATAATAGATAAATGGACAAAAAAGATGTAATACAAATAGTGAAATATTACATAGCTATAAAATAGAATGAAATCTTGCCATTTACAAGAACATAGATGGATCTGAAGGGTACTGTGCTAAGTGAAATTAGTCAGACAAGAAGGACAAATACTATATGATTTCACTTATATGTATAACCTAAAAAAAAAGAACAAAAAAAACAAAAACAGACTCATAGAAATGGAGAACAAACTGACAGTTGCCAGAGGGAAGGGGGTTATGAAATAGAATTCAGTGTATTTAAAAACTTTGTATAATTAATATAGGGAGGAGGCAAGAGAACTAAAATATTAAATCAAGCTATATTCAGAGACTGCAATATGCTACTCAGGTCTACAGCCAGACCATAAGGAAACCTGCAGGACAAAGGAAGATTTCTGTTAGGATTGCTAAGAAACCATTTACCCACACCTTAAAAGGAAAACAGGAAAATAGAGTGTTTAAGTTGTGCCATACACAAAATAAAATTGCTTATTCACTACGGCTAAAACCATGAATAAGCTATGGATCAAAGGCTGGGAACTGCCAGCAGGCCTTTCATGCTACATATTCTTACCCTTTCTTGCTGCATACTCCTATCCTTTCATACTGTATGTCCATACAATTAAAGGAAAAAGGGTAAATAAAGTATTTAAACTATAATTCACAGAAACTAAGAATGATGTATAAACTTAACTCTCCGAACACTCAGAGTCCTTCTCAGCATCTTTCAGTCCCTCTAAGTGTCTTTACTCTGTCCCTTTCACTGTCTCGGTCCCTCTTCTTGTCTGTTCAACTGAGTTTCTCTCAGGCTCCTCACTCTCTACCTCTGAGAGGAGACCACGCTCTGTTTATGAAGCATTACCTTTTCCCTAATAAAATTTCCTTTTAACTCAAACTTTGGCATGCATTTGAATTCTTTCTTGTGCTCAGCCATGAACTCTTGGTGCAGAGTCTGAGTGCCCCCCCACCCCCACCCCCGCTCAGGGGACTTTTCCCATTCTTGCATCATAATCAGTTTGACTTGCTTTTATAATGAGAAAATAAGCTGTAATTTAAAATTAATTCATGCTTTTATTCAAGAATGCTCAGTGTCTGTGGCTGAGAAGCCACTGATATTGCCATGTCAGTGACTAGCTGAATGTAATTGTGCCCACATTCATCTTAGCCGGCCCACACTGACTGACCAGCACAGAGCCACATTGGCCTTCCTGAAGTGGCCCTTCTTTAAACTACATTTTCTAATGAATCTTGGAACAAACTATAGAAAGAGTTGATGTGCCCCTGGAGTGTATCTTTATGATCCCTTGTAATTGGTACAAGACCGAAGCACACACAATCTCAGGCCTCAGTCCCTTTATGGTTTAGAATTGTTGGGAAACACATCGCTGGGCTGGCACTGAGCTCATACTCTTGGACACACACTCCAGTTGGGAAAAGTCCAGAAATCCTGACCTGCACTTGCAGGGTAAAGGTTGAGATGTGTCTGATCACCTTCTGCAATATTGGCAAGGGTTTGTAGGTGACCTCGTGCCATGGTCTCCACATTTCTTGGACACTACTCCTTCAGTGGAAGAATGTTAACCTCAAAACAATATATAAGTGTTTATTTATGAATAATGTACATATATAGTAACATATTGTATATATTCTAAAATATATATAAAGTAGAATTTTACAAGCAGATATACATATACAATAAATTATACTTAAACAACTTGCCAGACTCAATAGATGATACTATCTTTAAGGAATATTCCAAGAACCAATATACACTTAAGGAGAGTTTCATTATTAACCACAATAAATTGAATTTGATATCTTAAAGAGTTCTATTAATAACTTGGAAATTTTTAACCAACTTCCTGTAAGATCAGAATATATGGCAAAAAAAAAAACAGTGTAGATGATGGAGGCTCTGTTCATCCTTCTGGTGACAGAATCAAAGTGTGACAGAAACAGGTAGCAAACAGTAAGAAAATTCATCTGGGATCTAGATGAACAAGCCATAGAACTAGAGAGAAATCTGAGAAGTCACCCTGCAATGGCGGAAGGTAGATTGAGGCGAGGAGGCTAGACTGCCCAGTCCCTAGTGGCTGAGTAGGATAGAGGCTGTGACAGCAGCAGCGGCAGCAGCAGATACCTCTTAAAGGGGCTGTGTCTGCGAGCAGCAGACTTCCGCGGTGACAGACCTGCTTGCTCTTAGCGCCAGTGCCAGTTCAGCTGCTCAGGGGGCACTAGGGACTTACAGGGAAACACTGAGTTATCAAAGTGAGGGCCAAAGGCAAGGCTCTATCCTAGGCAGGGGTACCAGCAGTATCCACTTTTCCTCCTCTGAGCCCTTTCCACACCCAGTGCATGGAGTCAGTACCATCATAGTGAAGACATCATCAAACTGGATAACAGATGTCGCTCTGCCCAGAAGATTCCCTGAAACTCTACCCTCCGCAACTCGCGGCCCCACCCAAGCCACATCCAGGTGTGTCCTCAGAGAGTCAGGTGCTCCTTGCTGAGCAGTGCCAAGACGCACACTGGTGGCAGCTAGCCTAGGTTTCTGGTGTGTTTTCTTGAGGCAACTATAAGCAGACC
>JAQQSQ010001628.1:0-12209 GCA_028627145.1 Eidolon dupreanum
AAACAAATTACTATTTATGGTAACTAATATTTGATGGAATATGGTAGTTGTTATCCACAATTCCAGAATTACCAGACACTTAGGGCACAATAATACACTTTATTGTGAAATATTTTCCAAATAACCAGAAATCAGTCCTGGATCTTAGATCTTGCTTGAAGTGCACCATTCTATAAACTAGTTAACTCTCAAAGGTTCTCCTACCTTTTGGTAATAGTCTCATTTCTTTAATTTGATTCTAGCCTTCTAAGAGCAGCCACCAATTCATTAGCAGTCTCTGTCAACTGAAAGATCTCTTAATTGACTTGTTCTTATTTACTGAGATACCAGATGGCCTTTGTTAATGGTGAATCCTGATGGAAGACAAGAAATAGGTTTGCCAGCAAAGGATTTGAGTGCTACATGCAGTATATCATGTTATGTTCCAATCACTTAGCTTTTTCTCATAATAGCAACAAAATGACTTCTTGGAGAATGAAGCCCTGAATCTTGTTAACTGATAAAATATATATCTGTCTGTGAGCAATATAGCTATAAATATCTTGATAATAATGTTATCTGAAATCTTATGGAGAAATTGTATTGAAATTATCATTAAGAGTGTTTGTACTGCCATACCTTTTAAATAAGATAGTGTTTTATCTTGTGCACTAAACGTTGTGTATGTATAGTTATATCCATAAACACACATATATATTTATTCAATTAATATTTTAAAAATTGCCGAATGCCTAATATATGCACTAGAAATGTATTATATCTAGACATATATATCTACAAATGCATATATATATATATATATATATATATATATATACCTATTAAATTGTTATTTGAATAATTATTGAGTGTCTAATATATGTTGGGTGGGTAATAATTACTAATCACCCCTGCCCTCAGGTTATTTACTATCAACTTCTTGTAACCTTATTTCTTGTTCTTCACTTGCTGTAATGTGGACACCTAAAAACTAGTAATGCAAGTCCTGAGTAAACACTAGCCGATGTTTTCACTTTTTTATTTAGAAAATTATTTTGTATTAACACATATAGTTAATCAGTTTTCTCAACTGGTCATTTTTTCTATTTAAAAAATTTTTAATTTATTATTATTATTAATTTTTGGTGACAGTGGTTAACAAAATCCAGTAAGTTTCAAGTGTACAATTTAACTGTGTGTGTGTGTGTGTGTGTGTGTGTGTGTGTGTGTGTGTGTGTGTAATTATGTGTTCCCCTGCTATGGTTAGATTTCTTTTTATCTATTTTTTTTTAAGTATAAACTACTCTTTTAAATGGCATATTTCTGCTCAGAAGCCATTTTCATATATTTTCAGATTATAGAATGATTAAATAAACTTTGTGGGCTCTCATGGAACAGAAAATCCTTGAAGGCAGGAAACTTGTAGCTTTGTTTTATATTTTTGCGATGTATTCTGCAAGTAACCATAAAAAAGAGTGGTTAATAAATATTATTCAGATTTGGGGATGAGAAATAAGAGACACAGGCATGAAACCCTGTGTTTCTTACTATCATTATGCTGATGATCCTCTGGCCACTTTCTCTTGTCTGTGTAATTGCAAAGTTTTTCATATTTTATTCATAAGAAGCGCTGCTCTGTGCTCATTCTTATGTTGCTGCCTTTCACTGTTCCCAACATTTCCTAGTGGGTGTGATCTGTGGGCTCCATCACCTTTCTGTCTATGACTTGTTCAGACTTCTAATGAATATTTGACTTACCGTCCTCAGTTATGTGTCAAATATAGAAATAAATAGATTTTTTTTGTTCATTATCACTATAAAAAGCAAACTCAACTTTGTCTCCTTCATGTTCTCTTTCATGAATTTGTTCACCTGTCATAAATTTGAAGAGAAACTTGATTTATGTATGTATTTACATAAAGTGTTTCTGCTAGCTTTTTCTTTTTTTTCTTTTCTTTCCTTTACTTTTATCTTTTTTCCTTTTTAAAATCATAACCAGGTATAGTTTTTTAACCATTAGTGATAGAATATTGTAGATAGAATTATGATCAATTCTTGTATCTGTGATTTTGTTTATATGTTTAAAAATAAGAAATTAACACTTATTGTTGGAGGTGTATCAAAAGGAATGGATAAGAGAAGGAACAAGAGATGTAAAAATGATTTTGAGAAGAGAGGGAGGGACATAAGGAAAAGAAGGAAGTATTAGTTAATATAAAAAGAAAGTGAAAGAGTATATGGGGGGGGGAGAGAGAGAGAGAGAGAGAGAGAGAGAGAGAGAGAGAGAGAGAGAGAGAGAGAGAGAGAGAGAGAGAGAGAGAAAATAGCAAATTAAAAAAAAATAAAAATAAAGAAAGAACCAGAATAAGACAAAATTAAGAAGAGCACTCTGGCAAGAAAAATAATGAAGGGGTGTGTGTGTGTGTGTGTGTGTGTGTGTGTGTGTGTGTATCTTTCTAACTTTCTGTAATTTACATTAGATCTGTATGAGTTGATGACAGAACAATAGGAAATATTGAGTGCCTTACATAAGCATTCTCACCCTCTGTTACATGTTTTACAACACAGACAGTACCACAAAATGTGTCATAATAAGAAGTAACTTACAATATGGTTGAAAGATGCTATAAATGATAGTGGATTAGTTGTTGTCTTGATAAATGGTAACAGTGACTTTATGGTAACAGTGTATTTATTAACCTGAATGATTGTAATGACATTTTGATTAGCAATGCAACATTTACTCCTTTCTCACTTTATTTAACACTCAATTTTTGATTTATTGAGTATCTTATTTAATCAGAGTAGGAACTATTGAGGAATATGTATATGTGAATACCTCTGTATATGTATTTTATATCCATTAACAGGGTAACAAATAATGAATACTCTTCATGCTTTGTGAGGAAGTATTAGAAAATACTGGTGGAACAGTAATATTCATCAAACAACTCAGGAAAGAATGTAGGGTTGGGGAATCTAGGTGTTTTAGGCATTCATTTATAAGTAATAGATGAAATATCTATGGAGAAGGACAAAGAAAATATTCTGTATGTCCTTGTGCCAAGCCTCTGAAGGGTTGTCGATGGCAGAATACTGGTAAAAATAGTTAAGCGAATAGATCTGTGGATAAATATATGAGTAGACAGATGGAGGAATAGACTGGATAAAAGAGCAGCTTTATTATCTTTTCATCATGAAAAGTGAGCACCAGAGAGCCATTTGACATAGGAAATGGGTAGGTATCATTATGACATAGGTAACTGTTTTTCTTGTCTGTTTGTTTGAGTCAGAGTAGAAGAAAATTAAGAGAACTTGAACTGTATTTTCATAATATTTTCAAAGTATGGAATATAGTTTGCTAAAGAAACTAAAGAGGAATGGGAATGGAGCCTAAGAAGAATGGATAGTTATGGGAGCTACTTTTCTGGGGAAAATTTCTACAGAATTCATGAGAAAATTAACAGTGTGAAATGCACACTAACTGGATTTATATTAGACCAAGACAAAAGAGAAGAAATTAGTTGATATATATTTCAGTTAGTTTTTTCTCAGTTACATGTTTAACTTACTTTTCACTATATACCTTATCAATTTTTTATCATTATGTTTTTTAACTGGAATTAATATAATCCAATGCATGTATTTTAATAATACAATGAAAACTAAAACTAAAAAGCTCATTAGTATTTCACAAGCTGTAGTATCATTAAACAAGAGTTCTTCATAAATAAAAAGGGGAAATTTTAACATTTTGAATAAGGTTTAAACCTTCTAACCAGCGATTCGAAAATTTTAATGTGTAAAGTTTCAGTGTCATTTATTGAGTATAATAGAAATGGAGAATCTTGTGCTCCACTCCCTGAGTGTCTGGGAAAAGACTTTGTGAACCTATGTTCTTATGAGCACACAAGATCATTTTAATTAAAGTCAGACAGAAACTACACTTAGAGAAACACCAATCTAAAGTTTCTAAAGAGAAATTTCAATTGATTCTTTATTATACGTTTAACCTATCACATCCATAGGTAAATGTTGAGCAAAGTTATAGAAGTCCAGGCAATTAGTCCTTTTTAGAAACAATGGTAATTATTATAACATTTATTTTTGCAGATATTTTGTTTGATTAATTGTTGGTTAGATAAATTAATAAATAGAACAATATAGTTGAGGAAACAATAGAGTTTGGAATATCCCAAAGAAAGTTGGAAATGCAAACTCAAGAGAGCTCTGCAGTTTACCAATAAAATAATTATTTAATGTATACTCTTATAATTTTGACTCGTCTGGTTGCTATGAAAACCTATGATACCTTTTTATTGTTAACTATAATAGGACTAGTTTTTATATATGTATATATGCAGAGAGAGACAGAGTAAAATTAGTTTTGGGTTTTGGAGCCATAAGATCTAAATTCAAGTCTTCTGATCCATTTGATCTTGGAAAATTTACTAATCCTTTATTAGCTTCAATTTATCTGTAAAATGAGAATGAAAATCTTCACAGAGTTGCTGAGATAGTTCAATGGCATAAGTTATGTAAAATTGTTTTAAATGCCAATAGTATAGAAATTCAATTTTATTTTGCTTGTTGGGAAACGGAAATGGCGGGCATATTCAAAATGAGAATGACTTTCAAGTTTTTCCTAGATCTATACTCTTCACTAAACATAAACCATTTTTTCTCCCTTGACTTTCTTCATGTTGCATAAAATTGTACTTCAAGTTTCTTTCATTTTGACTCGTATCAAAGGTCATGTTCAGCCTTTATTTTTTTCCTTACTGGCTACATTGTGAAAGTCCTAATGACAGGTATCCTACCTGTTTTTTTATTTTTATACTCTAATTGGACAAGTGTCTTGTCCATTGTAAATGTTTTATGTCATTTTGTTAAATGAATTAACTGCTATGTGAACACCTTTCTGTACGGTGATCTCTGTATGACGCATTTATAGTAAGCATATATTCAAACACATGTGAGGTGTCCTTCTCTGGGCCTATCATAAAACGACAAAAATACTTGATGTCTTTAATTATGGCATAAAATGCCATAGCCAAATACACCTATATAGAAATTAAAGGCTTTGTAATCTTATTTGTACCTGTAACAAGTTATTTTTTTAATGTCATCTATGGGGATACTTCTATGTCTATGTTTCTACTTGGCATTTAGTCATTTGTTTATTCAGAAGATATGTATTTAGCTCCAAGCACAAATTAGGCAGTCTACGACCTGGGTACATATTCATGAACAAGATTTCAAAAGCTCTTGCTCTAATTCTACTGAGGGATGACGTATAAAAAACATGTTACATAAACAAAGAAAAACAGGTAAAACAATAATGGTAGCAACAATTTTACTTTTGAGTCTATTGTAATCACCTATAAGAGATCACTATGACTTTGGTTAGATTATGTCATCGACTAGTTGAGCTATATTTGGCAAGTAATTTATCCTCTATCCAATGCTTTTGTTTCCTCATCTGTAAATAAGATAAAATTATTTTCCATAGGGTCATTGTGGAGATTGAATAAACTAGGATATAAAAATTATATAAAGCTCTTTAAAAAAAGCTGGACTTTTTTTTTTTTTTAATTAGGATTGCTAGTATAAATAGACACATTAGCTTTAGTACCAAGAGTCACTGCAATTCTTTATTTCTAAGACTGTGTGTAGACATTAGATATTTTACTTTTCTAACTCTGATTTTATTCATTTTTTTTACTATATTAATCAATATAAGTTAAGCTATACTATGGTAATAGCTATGCCCCACACAAAGTCTCTGTGGAATAACATAACTTTTTCTCATATTATAATTTGATGTGGGTATGGGAATCCCCTTCCATTCTCATTACTCCAAAGCTGGAAACTACTGTTTTCAAATTTGTCATAGCAGAGAAATTATGTAGTAACTAAAGATTTATTCCAATGTTACAGTGTTTATATATTATTATCAGTTCCTACAAAGTTATAATAAGTGGTTATTTTCTCTAACTGGTTATTTTCACCTGCAAGGCTCACATTATTTCCAGGTTTTATTAGCATATTAAAAGGTAAAATAATAGGTCCATGAGTCTTTGTGAAGGTGGGTGTTCAGTATACAAACCAAGCAGTGGTGGGCCTTAGTGGCCCAGATCCTTTAGCCTAGGTTTGCTCTCAGTTACTGTGTGACTTTGAACAAGTCACTTAAAACTGCTATTATTCTGTATTAAATCTCTTCAGATAAAATATACCATCAAAATACAGACTCTTATTATATATTCCCACAAATGTAGATAGAGTCATTTAAGTTTAATCATCTCGTCTACCTCTTTGTCTAACCATGAAGGGTCCCTATGGTACATTCTAGAGATTTTTGTCTAACCCAGCTTTAAATGACACCATTAATGTAACTTTTATCATTTGTTTTAAGAGGCAATATATTTAATGTTTTCTGTTCTGGCCCTGTGGGGCTTACTTCAGTTAAATAGACAGGGAGAAGAAAACATTAAAAACATAATAAAAATGTTAATTCCTAATATCGCTGACTAGCTTTTAATCACATTATTAGACATATGTTCTCATTTAATGATCTTGACTAGCAAGCAGTAAGACCAAGATCATTTTGATAAATGTCTACCATTTTTTTCCTGATATGGATAAGGTTGTTTTTCTTTCTGACTAAATATTTCCATAGTAATAATATTCTATTTAGTAAAAAGGAGTATATAAAATACTTTCTTTAGTTACCAGAATCTTCTTTACTAAAGCAGTGTTTTGATGGTTTGTATTTTGATCCTACAATGAGACATTTTGGTGTAGTCACTAATAATTATTGTTGGTTTGTATTTTAATTATAAAATGAGACATTTTGGTGTGCTCCACTGTAATTATTAATGGTTGGTATGTTCATCACACCATGAGACATTTTGGTGCAATCACCTGTAACATTTTGGCCTTATTAACCTTGGTGATACCTTTCTCCGCTCTTATTTTTAATCTCACAATGCTTAACTGTAGTCGATAAAATGGGATAGCTTTAGTATGTGCAGAAACTTCATTATTTTAAACAGTATCTTCATAATGACACTATAGTGAAAATCATGTTACTTTTTCTTCTTTGGCTCTTACCTACATAATTCTCCCCTGTGACACTGTGACTTGAATTCTCCTCAAACCAAACCTCTGATCAAATGTCACCATTTCCATGAAACATTTCTCAAGACTCCTGGACAAAATTCATAGTTTCTTATTCTAGGCTTCCCCAGGGTTTTATTAGCTGCTGTATTCTGGAACTAATCTCATTCTGCCTTGCATTTCTTTTAGCTGTGTACACACACTTCTCCTAAATGTTATAGGCCCCTTTGGGGCAGTAAAATTCTATTAAAATTTATGTCACTGGGATATCACACAATGACCTTCACACACATACACACACATACATACATACACACACCCACACCCACATATAATTCATATCATTATATTTAATTATATTGTCTTATAATTCATATATATAGATGTCTTTTATATTTACATACAACTTTAAATATTATGTCATGTTATGAGTGGAAGTTGTAATAGGTGACAGTCAAGTTTAGCCATGGGAACAGTTTCTCTAAAGTTCTATGCAGAAGTTCTAACTGAATACACGTGTGGGAGGCATTGAGCCTAGTAAAGATGAGCCAGGACTATCACCACTGGGAAAACTGCTGTGTAAATTGCAAAAAGATCCAAGTACCATGTATGAAGTGGGGAAAGATAGGCAAGAGTGTCATGACTATGCTGGCAGTAACTAGAACTCAGTTGGAACAGGCTGAGAGCGAACTCAGATTGGGTTCAAGAAAGAAATATGTGGGAGAAAAAAAGGGTAACAGAAAGGGTTCTAGGCGTGATTTTCTGAGCAAATGCTATAGGGCCTACTATAACTACTCCCATATACGAGCCAGAAGATAAATAATTAGTCAGACACAGAATTGATTTTTCTCTTTATTTTCCTCATCCACCTATGTCTCTTTGTTTATAAGCAAATTATAAATATCTTGAAAGCAGGGCCATCATTAATCATTCTATTTACTTCTTTATAATCCCTACAGAATTTTTGCATGGTTGATATCTATATTTTCTCAGTTGTTGTCACAATAATGCTATATAGTCAGTTGCAAAAGCTCAGTGGCATAAACACTCAGTATTCATTTTCATGCTCACATGTCTGTACATCAGGTGGGAAGAATATGCTCCATACGCCACATTCTGAGGCTCAAGGTGGAGAGGCTGTGACTATATGGGGCATGTTATCATGGTCATGTCAGAGAACTCCCCTTGGCATGCCTCTTAAGGTCTAGACTCTGAACTGACATACTCTCATTTCTGTCCATATCCCAAGGAGCAAAGCAAGTAGCAAGGCTATGCCTAACATCAATGGAGTAGAGATGTTTGTTACTCCCATTAACCTACTATGATATATATTTACTGATCACTGTAGACATTTTTGTAGATATTTTTGAAATCATAAAAGAAATGAGAGCTAGAATTCCTCCTGCTGACGTGCTGAATTTACCAGAAATTAAGGTTATGAGCACACTATTTCTAAATTTAGAAATAAGATAGACACGATAAATGACAACAAGAGCTCAACATAGTAGCATGGTGTCTACATATTTATAGAACTTCTCAACTGAAAGCCCCGCAGTTCTCCTAAAACATAACTCCACTAAGATTTTGTTTGATTTTATTTGAACTGTTCATAGTGGTGAAAACAGGCCAAGTTCTCTTGGCTGTAGCTATATTTATAGTTTTCCAGGTTATCAACACTTTAATTTAAACACTGCGAGATTAAAGAGGGATCTCTAATTTGAATTCTGTTCAACATCTCATAGTAATTAAGCCATAAAATTGTACAGCTAACCTGCTTTATGATTTCTCCTAAATTCCTTATATTGGGAAAATTATAACTTGAATTAAGCATTTACACTTTGGGTTTATGCTTAAGTATTCTATAAAACTTTTTGTGATTTTTCTCTTCTTGAATTAATTCCCTGTATGTACATTATAAATATATCTCTAGAGGAAAACTTAGGGTCATATGGTATGCTTATGCATTCATTAGCAAAACTCTTAGATTTGAATCTGTAATGTTTTAAATTCAGATATAATACTTTTTTGAAACTGTTCATAGAGGAGTTAGTATGAGCTCAGATTTTTGAGGTCATAAGTGAGGATGAGAATATTGCTTCTTTTTCTCTTCCTCTTCTCTCTTTCTCTCTTTCTCTCTTTCTCTTTCTTCCCCCTCCCCGCCCACACAGATACCCCCACACACACATACACACAAACACTTCCTCCCCAAACTTACATTTCTTTTATAAGATAGTTTAGAATATGCAGAATTTGTTTCCAGCTTTCTTTGATTCAAACTTGAAAATTCTTTTCAAAGTTTATGTTGCATTATTGTCTCGAGGATAATTAGAATAATAGAAACTTACAAACTGACAATCTAAATGGGAGGTAAAGTACATACAGAAATGTCTACATCGGAACCCAGGTCTGGAGAAAGGTTACATAGTCTTTGACTTCACTTCCACATTAATTAAGAAGGAAAAAGACTGTCTCTGCTGAAATAATCTAAGGAAAATTCTCTGATGGGGAGTTATGGATAAACTTATGGTTGCTTACCTTGTGTAGTCTGCTATGCCAAGTAGGTTAAATGATGGTCCTGTACAATTTTTTAATTCGTTTGTCAACTATTTTAAGCACTTTAAAACTTGGGGAACAATTGAGGTCCTAGTAGTAAATGGGCATAAAAAATCAGTGAGTTAAAAATTCAGAAAAGCACTGAACATTTAAAAGGAAGTTTAACTATAAGGCATGTTCTGTGCCTCTCAGTTTGCATTTTGCCTGCAACAAAACCAAACACACTTGTGGTTATTTCCTTAAAATCTGGAGTGGGAAAATTCAAAAAGTTTCTAGTGAGAAATGCTAACATTAAATTATGCTGTGGCATTATTATTGTGTATAAATCTACAGTAGGTTAGGTACATTTATTTATTGTGTTGTCTTTATTTTAGTGACTATAAAAAGTTATCTATCACTTGAAATATATCTCATCACTTAAATTCACCCACACGTATATTGTTAAAAGGTCCTAAGTTTTTCAGTTATGAATTATATTCCCACATATCAGAGCACAATGATATAACATTGGGGTTAAGCCCAGAGATTCTTCAGCAGGAATGTCTGGATTCAAATCTTTACTCTAGTTGTACAGCCTCAGGTAGTTATTTAATTCTTCTCAGCTTCAGTCTCTACTTGTAAAGTGAAGGATGATAGTATCTACCTAACAAAATTATTGTAATTATTAAGTGGGTTAATGAATGCAGAGCACTCTAAAAAGCTTCCTGTAACCTGCACATGCTCAGTAAAGTTTTCTACTGTCATTTTTATAAGCCTCATGATAAATACGGTTGCTCTTTGTTTGGTAACATTCTATTATGTATTAACAAAGGGCAAGTGATCACCTTCTGTTGCCATTTATTGACATATACTGAGGTCATTCACTCTAAGCCATATACTTTCTTAGGAAGACTTTTTGACTTATTTATTTTTAAATGTATATGTAACCTGAATTTCCCCAAACCTTGTTTGTATGTTACATGAGGTCATAGAACAATAATAATTCCAAATCGATAGAAATAATACAAATTAATGCAATTCTTTAGTGGTCTTTTCTGTATCCTGCATTTTGAGGACCTCACCACTTCTCTGACCTCAGTACCTACTGCAAAGTCCTCGGTGGGGTCTTCCAGGGAAACTCATTCATTTCTCCTTCATTCCTCTTGTCTCTCTTATGAATGTTCTTGTGATGTATATCATTGCTGGGGACATGAAAACACTGCTTCTTTGTTTAGGGCTGGCCTCTAAAACCCTAGCAGGAGTCCTCAACTCCCCAGTAGCCGACCAGTACCAGTCCATGGCTAGTTACACCGGGCTGCACAGCAAATGAGCAGCAGGTGAGCAAGTGAAGCTTCCTTGTATTTGTTGCTCCTCCCCAGTACTAGCATCACCACCTCAGCTCTGCCTCAGATCATCAAACATTAGATTCTCATAGGAGCACCTGTCCCTGGTACCAAATGGTTGGCACAAAGTAGTATACAGATGTTTTTTTCATTGAGGATCCGCCAAAATCATAGGCACCTGTAGGGTACGCAAATCTTTCCTCATTCAACTCTGTGTGAGATCACCTGGCTGTTAGCACAAAAATGTCGTCTGTCCCACCCTTAACATACATGCACATTTCAGACTTCTCACAAGGTAGATATTTGGATTAATAACCTCATTTTATGTGAGAAATTACGATTTCAGAAGTTTAAAGTACTGATCCATTAAGCAATACTAAATGTCTATTTAGCTACATAACAGATATTCATCTTATTTGTACCTGCTCATCAGCTCTAGAATAGTCTTTCTGTGTTAGTAAAAATACATATTATGAGTTCTGCTTCTGCAGTGAAATCAGAATTCAAATTCCCAACATTTCTCCTTCTGGGATGCAGGCTGCGATTTGTGCTTCACCAATCAGACTACCCAATGTGAGGCTCTAATTGGGAGGGGAGTAATAGGCAACAGGCTCTCCAGGAAACTTCTATTCTGCTTGCACATGTGCCACAGAAACATGGTGACAGGGCCTGCTGTCCTGAGATCTTTATAGAGAAGTGGCTGTGGTGCCAGCAACATATCACCTTCATCCGAGTAGGTCTCCTAATATTTGATGTTCAGGTGCAATAATCCAGGCAGGATTTTCTCATCAGGTCAGTTTGGCAACATGATTATCCCATCAACCCAAAGCCCATTTCTCTCCTGATCATGGTTCTGTGGCAGCCTGGTGTCTCCCTAATAAATACCTTTAGCTTGAAACTATCAGAGTGAATTCTTAGTTTGTAACCAAAACCTGATCAATATAAGTTCTATGTTGCCTAGTTTCTGCTACCTTTTTTTCCTGTTAAAACTTCTTATCAGAGCTTTCTTAAATTTTTTAATATTGCTCTTTAAAAACTTGGAGATGGGGTGATATAAGCATCATGGCAGAGTAGGAAAACCTCTTTGTATTTCCCCTTAAACAAAGGATCCTTTCCTCAACACACAAACACATCTGAGACATCCAAGTGTCATTTCATCTAAAGGTACAAAACATAAGAATGAACAAAGAAAGCTGAACAAGGAAAAGAAGAGAGATGGTGGCCATTGATGCAATA
>JAQQSQ010001629.1:0-12208 GCA_028627145.1 Eidolon dupreanum
AGCAGGTGAGTGATACGACCCAATTGCATTTTGACAGGACCATTCTGGCCATTGTGTGTATGTTGGGGCTGGGGCAAGGATGGGAGCAGATGGACCCATCAGGAGGCTGCTGTGATAAACCCGGCGAGAGGCAAAGGGGTCATGAGACAGACAGTGAGCCCTGAAGGCGGCAAGAAGTGGTCAGATTCTCTTTATACTGGAAAAAAAAAAGAATCAATGGGGTTTTTTGATAAATTGGATGTGGAGAGAGCAAGAAAGAGGAGACATAAGAATGATATATTCCTTAATTGTCATGCTACTCTCAAGTATCGATGTACAAATGGTAAAAGAGCAGCTTGATGTCGCCAATCATGTTACCTATGGGATGTAGTCTCCTCCTGGGCAGAATAAGACAGCACTGGCTCAAACCCATACTTAGCAGCTTTGTTCTCCTGTAACTTTGTCTCTCGCAGCCATTTCTTTATCTGCAGAATTGGAGCGATAAAGTCAACAGTGCTTTCATCAGAGCATCTTGGTTGGGTTAAATGAATATGGTGGGAACGACTTAGATGTTAGTCCTTAATCCTCTTTGGAGTCATATGGGCCTGCGATTTGATCATGGGATGCAGTTTTTCTGCTGCGGTCCCTGCAGCCCCGTTGAAAGTGTTTGTCTCGCACTGCGGCTGAGATCAGAAATCAAAGACTCAGAAATTGACGAAAAGGCAGCCACAGCTGTAGCTGCTCCACCACTCGATCGGGCATTCAGCCCCTTACGTCTCAGTTTGCTCATCTGTGTGATGGGGAGAATAACTGCGTCTTTGCAGGTTGGCTGAGAGGATTAAATCAGGTGACACGTGTACTGAGCACTGCCAGTCAATCATGCCTGCTTCTCTCCTTCTTCCATGTGATTGCTCTCGGTTGCCAAGCACCTGCATTGGGATTTGCCCTCACACTTTATGTCTGCTCCAGATTATAGAAAATTATGCTCCTGTTGTCTCTCAGACGGAGCTGCAGCTTGTTCTGGGGCTGGGGATTTAACGTCTTTGCAAATTGTTTGAATCTGACATTTACTGTCCTCTGCTTGGCCTGGGCTGGCTCCTGTGTAAAGAGACATCTGCAGGCTTTGTTTTGAGCAGAGGCTGTGCACGCTGAAGTCTGTTTGTGAGGCATACGTGAGAGGAAGGACTGGGCTTGAAAAAATTTTTTACATAGGGTCGGCAGTGAATCCCATCATTTTCTCATCTGGGATGTGGGACCTGATCTCTCTCAAGTCTGTGGCTGCTCCTGTGGATCCTTTCTCCTTTCTCCGCTGGAGGATCCAGGGGTTTGTGAAAGATGCCCAGTCTCATCATGTTACTGCTCAGAACCTATCAGTGGCTTCTGCTGATCTCAGGATAAAGACACAATCCTTCCCAGAGCTCACAGGGTTGTCTTGAAACATCCTCCTCCTCCCTCTCCACAGACACACACTGGACTGCCCTTTGCAAATGGAATTTGCATCCTTCCTTCTACCACAGGGCCTTTGCACATGGGACTGTCTCTATTGGTAGAGGTGCATTGGGGCATTTAGAGTTAGAGAGAGGTACAGGCAAAAAGGGAGAGAGAGATAGCCCAATGCCCTGAAGATAATCATACTGCCATCAAATGCAATTTAAAATAAAATAACTGTAGATAACAACATATAATTTTATTTTTCAAAATTACATACATTCACGTGATGCTGAAATAAATTAGTCCTCTTGTTTGCTTGCTCTTTCTCCTTTAAGATTTTCTTATTCTCTTTTACTCTCCATCTCTCTGGGTCCCTGCTTTTCTGGTACTCTAAACCTGTGCTTAATTTACAAATTGGGAATTCCAGTGACTGGAGTTAAGCATGGGCTTTTTAGACAAAGGAAGAAATTAGTAAAAGAGAGCAGAGCACAGAGTGTTCAAAGAAGACAGGAGGTCTCTGGAACATCACCATCATCACCACCATCACCATCATCACCACCATCATCATCACCACCATCACCATCATCACCATCATCATCACCATCAGCATTTTTTTCAATAACAATGATGATAATGGTAAAATTACCCATGTATTGGCTATATACAATAAAGCAGGTGCTTCATTGAATCCTTCCCAGAATGCTTTGAGGAAATACTATTATCCCATGCTAGTAATCGTCCTAATTTTATGAGAAAGAAAAGCTAAGGCCCAGAGAGGTTGTGTTGCTGCCAAGGTCACAAAGCGGCTAGAGACAGAATTCACATTCAGATCACCTGACCCCAAAGCCTAGATTCAACCCAAAGCTTGATTCGACATGAACTTTTGGGGTTCCTGAGGCCAGGAGGTCTGTCTAGGAAAACCCTAAACAGAAGCCAGTCAATGGGCTTGATGATGTGCAGGCACAATGCCCCCACCCCGTACTCCACAAAGACAGGAGAGCTGCTTTGACCTGGAGCCTTAGTTTGCAAGACTAGGAGGCTCCCAGACACCATGTCTGAGTTGACGGCCTTACATATTGCTATGCAACAAATGGAGGGGCTCAGATCAAGCCTGGGGTGCACCACGGTGTGTCAGTTTCCTAGGGTTGCTGTGACAACTTACAACAAACTGGGTAGCTTAAGACAATAGAAGCTTAATCTCTCATAGTTCAGGAGGCCAGAGGTCTGAAATCAAGGGGTCAGGTGGGTTGGTTCCTTCCGGTCCTTGCCTCTTTCCTAACTTTTGGGGGCTCCCAGCGATCCTCGGTGTTCCCTGGTTTGTCCATGTTTCACTTCAATCTCTGTCTTCATCATCACGTGGAAGTATCCTTGTGTGTCTCTGTGTCCAAACTTCTTCTAAGAACCGCGACCATCGGATCAGAACCCATCTTATTCTGGTGTGACCTCACTTTAACTCTGTTACATCCATAAAGACCTATTTCCAAATGAGACTGTCATCGGAGAGTGGGGTCCTCTCCTGGCACATTGTCCAGGTTCTTGATGTCTCAAACGAAGTATTGAGCAAATACTTCAAAATACAGGAGAAAAGAAGAATTTTATTAGAAGGGAAAGTACACTTGCAGGCTTGGAAGTGGGCCTGAGCAAGAGAATCGTGGCTCAAAAGACCTGGTAACAGAGATTTCAGGGTTTTTATCCCTTTTTGCTGTGGGTGGTTACTTTTCTTAGAGGAGTGGGCTTCCTTAATTGACAACTAAGATTGACAGGACTCAGTGATTCATCATTTTGCATTCTGCGCATGTTTGTTCCCAGAATTCAGTCTGTTATAATGATATTAATGAACTTCCAGGCATATGCATCATATTAGAATGATGGTGTAATGAGGCTCAGGTGAGTTAAAGGTCGTTGGGGGTCTTCATTGCGCAGGTACGAGTGACTGGCTTAAACTGGTGCCTAAATCTCTGCTTACTGGTTTCTCTGAGTAAAAAATACCTCTGGCTTGCTTAATTGTGGGCGGATTAGGGCAGACCCCTTCTAGGATGACCTCAGTGTCTTTGCAGGCAGACCTGAAACTCCCTAACTTTCCTGCCTCTCTCTTTTCTTGTTGTAGCCGCCAGTCCCCGATAGACACACGGACCACCAGAAATCAGTGAGTTATAGGAAACACACTCTTTATTCAGCCAGCTGGGTCTGCCAGGGGTACGCAGACCCCAAATTAAGCAGCCCCAAAATGCAGAGGTACAAGATTTTTAAGCCCTAAACCCCATTCTTCATTCTGTCTGAACACAAAAGTCTATTTTTCTTCTATTTACTGTCAACCCACAGGTCGGCTGTGTAAGCCAGGGTACAGAAGCAGAAAGCTTATCGTTCGAGTGTTAGGTTCCCATGGGTGATAGCCAAGCAGTAATTTTCCAGCCAGCACATTCTAAGAGCCATGAACCCCCTTATTAGTATGGATGTTGAGAAACGGGGAGGTCTCTTCTTCTGTACCTGCTTCCTGCTGAGAACAGCTGTTGTCCTTGCCTACAGGGGTTTCATGGAGCTCTTTCTCTTCCTGCCTCAGCCAGGGTGGGGTCTTGAGTTTCCTGCTAAAGTGCCACCTCAGTCCCTAGACAAGGAAAATAAATTCGAACCGATTATTTAAAAACAGCCTTGGTTAACATATTTCTCAAAGAGTAAAAAGAAAGACCTTTGGCTTAAAGTCTCCCTCCCTACCCACCCCCCCCTTAGACTCTAAGGGCCCAATCTGACTTAACATCATTTCTGCTTAACAATGGGCTGATGATCCTTATCAATAGCCAGAGGATTTGAGTCACCAGTTTCCGGCAATGATTAGGATTTGAGGGAGAGGGCCTTTTATCCAAAGAAAGGAGGGAAGAAAACTTAACTAGGTTTACTAAAAAGATTAACTCTGCAAGAAATGTCCCATTTCATTTTCTGCTAAAAGATTAAGAATTTTACAAGTGATGTCCCATCTCAGGATCACATTCACAGGTGCTGAGTGTTAAGACGTCAATTTATCTTTTTGAAAAACACAATTCGACCCACGGCAAGAGGTGGCAAGAGTGGCTTTAACATCCATCCCAAGCCACGTGGATTAACCATGTTAAGGGTGGAAAATTTTCAAGTGAGCCAACTTCTGCTTCTGTAATCTGCTTGCTTGTTTGATGGTAACCAGAGTGGTAATCCGCTCAAAGATATGCTAATGGCCAATTTCTGCTCCTGTAATCTGCTTGCTTGTTCTAGGCTTTATAAACTGCCTCTTTTGGGAGCTCGCGACTCATCTCCTCTAACCCTGCGTGGTAGAGAGTCAGTCTCCGGCCGGCTAATAAAGGCTCACAATTCACCTCAATTGGCTCCGTGGGTCTTAGATTCGATCGAACCACGACAACCACACGACCCAAGGAAAACAGTGGCCGTGGCTGCTCTGCAAGTGCAGCTTCACGACAATGTCCCACGTCTTTCCAATCAGATGGCCCTCGGAAGCGCTCCTACGTAGAAATTCCAGAGGTTCAGGAGGAAGGGAGCGATTGCAAATGGTGGGGGCAGTTTTAGCCTCGTAGACGAGGAGGTGGGCGGAGGCGTAGGAGAGGGGCTGGAATCAAGCCACGGCAGCGTCCGGTTCTCTTCTTTTAGGAGAATCTGCTGTGAGGGGCGCAGTTGGCGGACACCTCCAGCTGCTGCACCTTTGGGTCCTCATGCTGAGGCTGTGTTCTCCAGGTCGGTGCTGGGTCAGCGACTAAGTGGGGCAAGGGTACCAGCGCCAGCCCACCGTGCCCAGTGCAGGGCTCTTGGAAGTGCTTCTCTGGCCTAGCCAAGCCTTTCCCCCAGCCATGCTGCAGGCTGAGGGTCTCCCCACCCACCTTCCTTCCTTCCGTCTTTCCTTGCTTCTGTGTCAGACCTGCGTCATAGGCTCTCCACACCTACTCCTGCTCCTTTGGCCTTGATCCTTTATAGGTGTCCCCCCCACCCCAATAAATCTCTTGCACATCTAATTTCATCTTGACATCTGCTTCTCAGAGGACTCAGATGGACATAAGCAGAAAATGAGAACAGGGACAGGCATATTCGACCTCTTTGGAACCCCTGATCCCCTGAAACTCAAGAACTTCAGGCCTCGAGTCCCTCAGAACCACGTGATGCATGCACTCTCATCCCACTAGGAGGGCGTCTTGAAGATGGCATGAAGGTTGGCTAGCTGACTGGCCACTTCACACCCACTCCCTTGCCTCTTTCCTCTACAGAGCCTGGAAAAGCCAAGTAGTCATTTCCTGGCCTCTTTGCATTGAGGATTGCTTTACTGATCAAAGAGGACAAGATGAAGCTGACACTCTCCCCTTTATTCATCCTGAAACATGGACGAGATGCCCAGGTCCTGGCAGCCACTTCAGAATGCAAGACAGTCATGAAGGTCAGACTCAGAAGATCTCAGAGATCCCAGCCCTGACATAACTGAGCCACCGAATGAACACTAGTAACTGTTTACCTCTGGACTTCCTGTTACATAAGAAAAACAAACCTTTATCTGTGTAAGCCATGGTGTTTCACTTGCAGGCAACGTACTGTGACTTACACAGATAAAGGTTTATTTTGGGCAAAGGTCTGAGGCAATATCGGCAGCCTCTCTTGGTGCAGGCAGCATTTATGGGACGAAGGATCAACAAGCGCTCAGATCTCTGTCTATTTGGCATCCCGTGGAGAAGTGTACTTGGCTGGCAGTGCCTGGATGCATCATGGGGCTGAGCAATAAAATACCCTTCTCTCTGTTGCTTTCTGTTTTTGTAGGGGATGGGTGAGAGATTCAGGCTTCATTTGTCTCTTCCTTACGTTATCCAATGAGTAGGAAGAGATTAGAGACAGTCAGACAAAGGGAAACAGAGCTCAACCACTTGCTCACGTGTCCTTAAGGGGTTAATCTTGTTTCCTATTTTTTTTTTTTTTTTAGAAATTCAAGTCCACTTTCCACATTCCCCCCAAAGCCCTCATCTCCACCAGCTGAATGTGAATCACCCCTACACTTCAAGTGCAATTGGATGTCACGTTCTTTACTTAATATCAGCAGTAGTAACACTTGAGCGCCAAAAAAGTGCGAGTAATTATATGTCTGTTCTCTCCGCTGTTATTATTTGCATGTAACAAAGGCACCTGCCACGTTAATTGTGCCCTTTTTATAAACATCCTCTCTAGCCAACCAACCAAAAAATGCATTTTTGGGGAGGGGTTGTGTGTTGGAAGGGAAGGTTTCGTCTTTAGATCAGAGCTTCAGATTTTCCTTGAGTCTTGTTCATATGAGATTGCCCAACCTTCTACCGGGTCATCAGGGAAGATGATTTGTGGAACTTTAAAAAAAGAGAGAGAGAAAGATAAAATAAAGGATCTTTGGAGAAGGAGAATCTAGAAGAAAGTCAACCAAACCTCCCCTCCGGGTGTTTGGGATCATAGCATCACACTGAGGATGTGATTTCCTGAAGAAAAGTAGAAAAAATCAGAAATGTGCACATCACAGCTAGACATGGTAAAATAGTCTTTGACAGTTTTTTCTTTTTATATACGCATAGAAGCATGACACACAGTAAAGGGTACATATCTTAAGTGTACAGTTGGATATATTTTTTTCGGAAAATTTTTATTGTAAAATGTATAAAGCCTATTTGCCATTTAAACCATTTTAAGTGTAAGGGTCAGCGGCGTGAATGACAATCACGATATTGTGCATCCATCACCATTACTATTTCCCGAATTTTCCATCATTGGAAGCAGAAACTCTGAAATTAACACCCACGTTAATTTTTACACCCATGTACAATATGTAGCCAAAATCCAGACGAAGACATAGAACATTTCCAGCTTTCAGCATTCTCCTTAGGCTTCTTCCCTGCTATTCCCATTCTGCAGGCAATCACCATTCCGACCTCCATCAACATGGACTAGCGTTGCCTGAAAACTCATTTAAATGGAACCAAACAGTGTGTACTCTTTTGCATCTGACTTCTTTCACTCAACAGTGCCTTGAGATTGATCCACGTTGTTGCAGGTACATGTAGATTGTTACCTGTTGCGGCTCGGCTATATGGTATATTATCGTATGAACATATAACAATTCATTTTCTTTTTCCATTTATTCTCCTAACAATGAACAATTGGGTTGCTTCAGGTTTAGGGCTATTGTAAATAAAGCTGCTGTGAACGGTATTGTATAAGTCTAGTAGGGAATATGGGTACTTCTTTTCCTTGGTCATTATATTATTCTGCTAAGGTCATCATGACAAAGTACCACGGACTGGGCATCTTAAACGACAGAAATTGACTGTCTCACAATTCTGGAGGCTGGAAGTCCAAGATCAAGGTGTCAGTAGGGTCGATTCCTGCTGAGGCCTCTCTCGTTGGCTTGCAGGTGGCTGTCTTGTCCCTAAAAGTTCTCACGGGTCTTTTCTCTGTGCATGTCTGTTTCCTAATCTCCTCTTCTTATAAGGACACCAGTCCTATAGGATTAGGGCCCACATCAATGACCTCATTTAACTCTAATCACCTCTTTAAAAACTCTGTCTCCAAACACAGTCATAGTCTCAGGTGCTGGGGGTTAGGACTTCAACATTCGAATTTTAGGGGGACACAACTAAGCCCTTAACTGCTACGTATTTAAGAGGTGCATCGCTCGGCCACAGGACAGGCATGCGTTTAGTGTTAAAAGATATCTCCAGTTTTCCAAAGTAATTGCACCAATTTACAGTCCCAACAGCAGTGTGTGAGTTTCAGTTTCTCCATGTCCTTGACAACACTTGATGTTGTCTGTCTTATTTTCGTTTTAATCTCGTCTGGTGGGGGAGTGGTTTCCCTGACACTTCTTAAATAGTAACTCTGCCTGATTTGATACATCCTCTCTAGTTCATGTGCTATCAGAACATATTTTGTGGCTATATCTCAGAAACTGTTTAGCTCACAAGGATTCCTGTGCTGGGTTTGTCTACACATGTCTGGGAAGTGGTGTTTAGCCCTGGGTGGATGGAGAAATTGTGGGTGATCTAAACTTACATTTTTATACATTTATAACATTTCTCAGGACTCCTCAATTAGTGTGTGTTATTTTTCTAAAAAAAAGAAAAACCTTATTTTTTTTTAAAAAAGATGAAAACATCAGGAACCATGTTTGCTTCGGCATGCATTGCGTAGGTGAGTCTGAGGTGCAATTGTAAGTGTACTTTTTGACTGGTTCCCTTTTTAAAGCGCTCACTCATCAAAAGCATCGAAATCACCCACATGCAGTGGGGGAAACTTCCGGAAGAAGCCAGAAGATGAGACTTGATTGTCTGAGACATGCATGCACACATATGTACATGTGTACATGTGTTTGCATATACACATAACTATCTTTTTTTTGGAAGGACCTGTATGAAATGCTATGCTAAGAACCTTCTCAGCAGTGTTAACTTATCTTAATGAGATTGGTGATAGCACATCATCAACAACAATAATAGTAATTATCATTGTAATTACTTACTGATATTCAGAGAGGTTAAATGACTCACCCAAGTTCACACAGCTTGCAAGTGGCAGAGCTAAGGGTCCGAACTCAGATCCACCTGACTCATTGACATCCTACTGCCTCCATGATGAGTCCAGGTCTTCTATGTGCTTTATCTGAAGGATCTCTAATGCCTACAGTGCTATAATGTGGGTATAATTAAGGTCCGTTTTGAGGATGAAGAAACAAAGGCAATCGCCCAAAGTCATTTGGTTAGTTGACAGGGCCAGGACTCAGCCCAGTTAGTATGGCTCCCAACTCCGTGACTGCTATTATTATTCACATTATTTCTAATCTCAATGACAAAAGCTGGCTTCCTCTATCCTTGAGGGACAGTTCCATCAACCAGACTGTTCTTCCTTGCACTGAACTGAAATTGGCCTTGAACTTCACCTAGTTGCTTCCAGTCCACAGCCCAGGATTTAGTACTTAATTACATCTTGTCTTCTATTATGCACTAATTGTCTCTTGTGGTTCCTCCCTTCCCCCCCGCCACTTGCTAACTCCTCAAGGGCAGAGACCAAGTTTTACAGGCTGAATACCTTGCAGAGAGGCAGAATAAGAGCTTATTGAATAAATACTTGTTGATTGAAAGTTCCCACCAGGATTTTCCCCTGGGACCTCATCCCAGGTGTGTAGGAAGGTCGCAAGGGATTTGCAATTTAAATATGCATAGTTTGTGTGAAATTTGCATACTCCCTCAACAGACTGTGCAGTCAACACTTAGCAATTTTACATTTAAAATGATATTGCTCCCCTGAAGGCTGTCATTTCTTCATCTCTCTCTTCTTTCCTTCTTCAACGCTGTGTGCATATCAAAGCAAGAACTGGGGAGTTTATATCTTAAGCTTAAAGTGAGTGGAGCCTGGATTTCAGCAAGGCTGGGTCGGGGTGATGCTGTCTGGTTGAAATTTGTCTGTCTTTTCGAGGATGATTTTTGCCTGTGTTTGCCAGTGCTCTTAAACCCAATTACTCCTACATCCCTTTGTACGTGCCACCTGCAGTGCCCTACCATTGTGTGTCCTAGCAAGTTAGTCAGAGTTCATTTAGTTGCCAGTGATGGGAATCCTATTCAAAGCAGTTAAAGCAAAAAAAAAAAAAAAAAAAAAAGGATTAAAATTTATGGGTTTCTGTAACTGAACAGTCTGGGGACTTGAACATGGATGGATCTAGAGACTGAAACGATGTCATCGAGAGTTCTTCAGAATCTCTTCTCACTCCACTTCCAGTGCCAGTGGAAAGAGCTTCATGGGCTTAAAAGATAAAAATCAAAGTTTTAAGACTGTGTCTCATTGGTCCAAAACGGGTCACGTGACTATCCTTTACCCAATCACTATGGTTAGGAGAAAAATAAAGTGATTAGCTAGTTCTTAGGTGAGCCCTGCCCCCAAGTCATGTGGTTTGAGACTGGGGGAGAAGGAGTTTCCCAAAGAGACTTCTAGAGGCTTTCATGAGAGGAAGTGCAGGCACAGACTTCCACCACCAGTAGGTCCTGTGTAAGCCTCTCTCTCTTCCTAGCTCGGGGGCTCCTGGAAGGCAGGAAGTTGGGCGACAACTTGTGAAACTGAACATGTAAAAGGGAAGGAAAAAGAAACCTTCAAGGCACGAGAGAGTCGTTCCTTTCCCAGCTGTTTACTGAGTGACAAGTGT
This sequence comes from Eidolon dupreanum, assembly GCA_028627145.1. Classification (NCBI taxonomy): domain Eukaryota; kingdom Metazoa; phylum Chordata; class Mammalia; order Chiroptera; family Pteropodidae; genus Eidolon; species Eidolon dupreanum. The sequence continues at coordinate 10,580 of JAQQSQ010001629.1, forward strand.
CAGGATGACAATGATGACCAAACAGACATGGTCCTTGCCTGCCACAGGACTTACAGTCTTATTGGTGGTACAGAATATAAACAACCAACCTTGCTAGCGAGTCATGTGCATTATACTAGATGTGTGGACAAAGATTCTTATTTGTAGTCTAGAACACCCAAGACAATAGAAAGATAATGAATAACACCTTATCTCTTTCCTAAAAGCCCCTTTAACACCTTCACAGCAAAGTCTAGCATAGTAGATTCAATGTTCCCCTCATTTTATAAATAAAGGAACGAAGACTCTGGAAGGGAGGCACAGCCACACATGCTGGTAACCAGCAACGTGATGTGCTTTTACTTAAATAACCCTATTTTCATTAATCTTCTCAACAGCCTTGGGAAGTACAATCTCATTTTATAGGTGAGGAAACGGCACCTTAGAGGTGAAGAAATGGGCCTGGCACCAAGCGGTGGGACTGAGATCTCAAGTCAGTTGCCAGTTGACGCCCAGGTGAGTGACTTAGTATTGCACACGTCCTGAGGCTGGGCCAGGACTCACTGCTTGAGCTCATGGCTCCAAGTCCACTGCTTGTTTCCCAAACCCTCCGGGGGCCTCTCTGTGGCTCTCGTTGGGGGTCACGCTCATCAGTCACTGGGTGATGACTCTTGCAACTGGGTAAATAGCTACAGGCAGCCTTGGCCCAGAGGAAAGAATAAGGCGTCCTTTCTGCAGTCTTGCCAGAGCACTGAAACCTTGCCCCAGAAATGTCAACCTCCTTTCCCCTGGAAGGTATTTCTGTCCCCTCCATCATTCATCTCTAACCCTGTTCCGGAAGCCGGGTGGGGATGGCGGCGGAGGCGTGCAGCCAGCCCCACCAGGGCTGGGCTGTGTGTGTGTGTGTGTGTGTGTGTGTGTGTGTGTGGCGGCCGAGATCTGGCCTATTTTGTGCATATGATGAGCTAAGATCTGCTTGCTATTCTGTCCATGTGTTATGACAGAAAGGGAAGGGTCAAGGGTGATTCTGACATTTTTTTTGGTCTGAAAGACTAGAAGTTGTCATTTACTAAGATGGAGAGACATAGGGCAAAGCAGAGTTTTGAGCAGGGTGGAGCCAGAGTTCCGTTTAGTACCTGTTAAGTTAAAGATGCTTATTAGACACCCAAGAGGAGATAATTAAGAGGCAAAGGGATAAGGAATGAGTATGGGGCTGGAGATGACAATGTGGGATTCATTATCGTAGAGACAGTATTAAATGCCATGGGATGGTTGAAATACTAGAGAGTGTGACTATTGAGAAGAGAATGAGTTAGGGGACAGCTCTGGAGCACCCCAGCCTTCGGGGACAGGAGAAGATTGAGAAGGCATAGTTAGCGGGTAGGATGATAACCAAGAGTTAGGCCATGGAGGCTGATATTTCAAGAAGGAGGGAGCAATTAATTGTATCAAATACTGCTGCTAAATTGGGTTAGGACTGAGGATTTGCCTTGGTTTTGGCATGTGTCACATCATTAGTGACCTTGGCAGGAATAGCTAAGCAGGGAGGTGGGGAAGAATGCAGGTGGACAGACTTCTCTTTAGAGTCAAAGAGAAGATTTTTCTCAAGATGAGAAGTATTTCGGCACGTTTGTGCTCTGATGGGAATGA
>JAQQSQ010001630.1:0-12207 GCA_028627145.1 Eidolon dupreanum
CCGCTCCGGCGCGGGCCGCCCGCCGCCCTCTCCCCGCACGAAGCTCGCGATCACGGCGCCTGCCTTTCCCGCCTCGTGGACCGTGGACCGTCGCCAGGATCCAGAACAGTTTCTGTGCGGAAACCGTGGGGGCCGCTTGGGCGGGGTGAGCAAGCGGTTTGCTCATTCCCTAAAAACGGGTTTCAGACCTTTAGTCACCTCCAGAGACCAGGCGCTCAGAAGCCTGGGGGGCGTCGCCTAAGCGCTCAGCGTGGAGAGGGCGAGGGTGCCGGACAGCGTTCACCCTCCAGCAGCGACTCCGTGGTGGGCGCCGCCCGCTCGGCGACCCCAGAGGACGGGGACAGCGGGCCGGGACCCGAGGCTTCCGCGTCGGCTCTTCTCAGAGCAGTGGTCACAAAGAACAAAGTCGTTTCACGGAAGTGCATTTCCCTTTGAAAAGGACACTGCGGTTCAGTTCATTGGCTCGGCCGTTTGTGCCGCCGAGAGCCCTTCGCACCGTGTTAAGAATGCAGTTAGTGCTTAGATAACGTAAGTACAGGTGAAAAGCTGTGCCTGTGGTTTGTGAATTTTAGTTTTTGTATCTTAAAAAATAACAATTTCCCTTTTATTCTACTCTAAGTATGCACAAAGAGGTGGATTTGGGTGTGTGTGACACACACATACATCCTGCGTACATATCCCAGATTAGAACAAGAGTTCAAACTGCCACATAAGTTTTAGAAAAAAACAATAGTTTCCACCTTAGGAGCATTTTAAAGAAAAATTAAGTATAAGGGAAAAAACCCTTCTTATTAAATTAAATTGTGGTGTAACAGCTCACCACATCCTGCCACAGGGACCTGTGACGCGAAGCGAAGCAAAGGTTCCTCTTTCGGTCTCTGACGAGCCATGAGGGTCACATGTTACCTGCAGTTCAAAATACTCCTATAAAGAAAAAACCTTGGTGTCGGTGGAAAAGCTGAATAAGAAGTGGAAACTATCAGCAGAGAGAAGACACTGTGGGAAAGCGTAGGTGTCATCGACACAACCAGATCAGAGAGAAAGCCGCCCCCAGAACAGCCCACGCGGAGCGCCCGCTGCTGCGGACCGGCGCGGACTCGGAACGTGACCTCATGGAAGAGCAGTCGGAAGTCGCGGCGGGAGAGGAGTGGGCCAGGGGTCCCGCGTTTTCACGCCCAGCCAAGCCCTCGGGGAAGCGCTTGGCCTTGGTTGGCGCCTCCCGATGCTCTCTTCGCCCCTCTGTGGAAGGGGCGCCGTCGCGGCTCTCCTCAGTGGGCGGCAGTGCAGGCGGTGTCTGCGGAAGGCCGTGGACCCTGTGGTTGTCCGTCCCCAGCTGTGCAGACAGTCGTGGGAGACGCTGTCCACTCTGAAGTGTGTGGCTGCCCCTCGTGGCTTCCTGTCAGCGGCCGCCTGACCCACTCCACCCCACAGAGTGCTCAAGGGAGACCCTAGAAGACGTTTGTGTGTGTGTGTATGGTTCTCGAGGGAGTTCCCAAGATTTCTGAAACGTCGTGACCCCGCCCGGCAGGGCTGGACGCGGCCAGCAGTGGCATCCGACGGCCGGCACTTCCAGCCGGCACGCGGTTGGGAAGGAGGCAGAGCCCGCTGCTCGTGGGAAACCAGAAGAGCAAGAAGGCGCACTGGGGACTGCACACTCGGGGGTCCCCCCTGCTCCCCGACCTCCCGGCCGCCCGGCGGGGTCAGCCAGGGGGTCAGGCGCCAGTCGCAAAGTAGCCGTGTGGCAGGACCGTGGCCCCGATGGCTCGGTGACTTCCCCACTCCCACACACCGCAGGCGCCCCCTCCAGGCTCAGGTGCCCCGTGGGCAGTAGGGGAAGCCCACTGCCGAAGCTGCTTCCCCTTTTATCTCGTCAAACAGATGTGATTTTCCTGTGATCTGTACGACCTTGAGGAACTGGTGACTCTCTGCTGCTTTGCTTACTGCCTTCCCCCCACTCCCCAGCGCGATGAATGCTCAGGGCTCCCCCCGGTCATGGTCGTTAAAACCTCCGGCCTCCCTCCCGTGCCCGTCATTTATGCCTCCCAGGCCTCCCCCTTCACCCCATCATCGTTCCCGCCCAAGGCCTCCGTCTTCGGTCCCATCAAGCCCCCCTCAGGCTTCCTCCTGTCCCCAGCGTCGGTCCTCGTCCAGCTTTCCAACCACCCAGGCTCTGGTCCCCCAGGAACCGGACACCCGGTCTGGGGCTCCCGTCGTCCTTGGCGAGGGGATGAGAGTCGAGGCATCTCGGCGCAGTGCAGCGGAGATTCCATCGGTCCTCAGGCGGGGTCCTGAGTGTGGCCGTCCCGTCCACGACACTTCCTGTGCTTTGAGGTGACATGGCTGACTCTGCGCCCCGGACCGTGGGGCCCATCGGGCATCCGCGTGCACGTCCCCAGCAGCGCCTGCTGCCCAGGGCGGGGGCACCGGCCCGGGAGCCCAGACGTGGCCGTGGCCGGCCCCAGACTTGTCGCTTCGTCTGCACTCGGCCGAGGAGGGCCTGCCGTGCCGCGGCCTGGCGTCGCTGTTCGGAACAGGCGAGACGGAGGCCGTGAAAGCCGACTGCAACCTGCGTGGTGCTCGACCAGAAAACGGGCGCCGTGGCGTGTCCGTACTGCTGTGACTCGCCTTCGTCACCTCGCCAGGGGCTGGTCTTGCCACACACACGCTCTGTGTCCCCGGTCTGTGCCACGCGCTTCGCTTGGTGTGGGCCACCCTCGCCGCGGCCTGTCCGGCCGCAAGACAACCCTGAAGAAACTGGGTTTCCGGTTTCCCTTTGTCAAATGCTCTTTGCGATGGCCACGCTCTGCAGAGTGTGAGCCGGCCGTGAGCCTCTTAAGAAAGAAGCGTGTAAACGGTGCAGCACGCAGAAGCGCGGCGTGTGCCTTCGGGAGCAGCCACAGTGGGGGCACTGCCCCGCCTGCCGTCGGGGGCCCCGGGAGCGTCCCAGAAAACCGCCAGCCTCTGCCAAGCCGCGCCGGCTGCCGGCGTGCGCGCCCCCCGGAGAGCAGGCCTGAGCCCTCGGCCTCCCTCCCGCCCCGCGGGGCGGGTCCCTGCCCACCGGCGTTTCCCGGCCGCCGGTCGCCATCTCGAGGGGACGTGTGGCTGCATGTCAGGCGACGGCACGTCACGTGCATCTCGGGCAGGGGCCAGATGTCCCCTGCGGGCAGGCTGGCTGGAGCCCCCGGCCCCGGGGCGGGCGGCGCCGTCGCCCTGGGTCCCGGCCAGCGGCAGCGTCGGCAGGGGCCGGGCCCGGGGTTTGCGGCCGCGTTCCTGACTAAAGCCATGCCAGCTGGTCCTGTTATCAGTTCCCGTGACACAGTTCCTGGCTCCCCAACTGTTTTATTATTGTTATTCTTAAAAATAACGGGTGTTGATCAGGAGCGAGGGAAGGGAGTGGGGCGATGAGACGTGCACCGGCTCGCCGGTCCGGAAGCCGCCCTCGGCCGGGCCGGGGCTTCTGCAGAGACACGTGCGTGCATCGGGGCGGCCAAGGGAAACCCGGGCAGTTCCGTGACGTGCGCGCCTGCTCCCCACCTCCACATTCTGTGAGGAGAGGGACCGTGGTGACAGGCTCCCTGCTGACATTTCCCTATCTGCGTGCCCATCGGGCGGTGGAGGGCGGGTGTGGTGCAGCTCGCCCGCGATGGCCTTCGCTCATTTCCTCTTCAGCTGCCAAAACTCACAGGCTGATAGCGGCGTGGACCAGGAAACAGGAGGAAGGGCCTCCGAGGGGCTCCGGCCGCCCGGCTCGGTGGCGGGGCCAGGGGTGGGCACAGCGTGGCCTTCGCGGGCGCTGCCCCTGCGGGTGCCGCAGGGCGCCCGGGCGGAGCTCTCGTGCGGAGGGGACGCACGTGGGACCCCCGAGGGCCGACCCCACGGCGCTTCCGGACCGGAGCAGCAACTCCGAGCCCAGGGCAGCCGCACTGCTGGCTCGGGACGCGAGGACATAGGGGGGCAGGAAGGGACCCGTCCTCCGGCACCCCTCTCACAGACCACCCCGGAGCGCGGCTGACGGAACCGCTGGTCACTCCACGCAGCCTTCCGCAGGATGGTGCTCCCCTAACGCCTTCTCTCTGTTTCTTCGCAGTAAATGAAATAATACGCAACGACCTCTCCGGCACCAACGCCCATTCGTAGCCGGCGGCCTCGGGACTCACGCAGACGCTGCATGGAGGCGACTCGGCGGGTGACGGCGGAGGTTCGGACTTCTGACTAGAGAACTGAGCACACGCCTCGCGCCACCCTGAACTCCCAGCTCGCCGAAGGTGCACCGCACGTGCAGAGACTCAGCGCTCCGACAAGGAGGAAGGAAAGGAGGAAGGAAGGGCCACTCCATCTGCTCAAGGAGAAGTCATCTCAAGAAGAAGATAAAGGGATGGGGGGGGGGGGCGAGTGCAGCGGACAGACTTTGTGACAGCCCCCGATGGGAAGGACCCCATGTGGCAGCCTGACCCCCCGTGCCCTCAGGCACCCCTGGATTTCAGAAGTGCCTTATTTAACCCAAAGACAGCATCAGGGCATCGTAGAATTAAGCATTTAATTTGCTACCAGGAGAGTATTTGTAGGAGCAAAGCTATAAAAGCATTTCATCATGCGGCTTTATCCTTTGTATAAATTAAGAGAATACTGGCGAGCTAGGCATTGTGAGGAAAACCTAACGCACGTTTCCTACTCTTTTCAGCTTTTCCTGGGCTGTACTATACAATTCTGTTGCCTTATTCAGTGCATTTTAGAAATCTTCCAATTTGTCATCTCAGTTCTTTCCTAATTTCCTCTCCCGTTACTGAAAACATGGGATTGTCCGTCGTAGCATGCTAGGATTTCGGTTTTAACCTGGCTTCAAACATAGCACGAGTAGCCAAATAGCACAGGACAGGTCACGGGACGAGAGGAGCAGTGTGCCCGCGGCGGGCCGGGCCCGCGTCTGCGTGTGTGCACAGCCCGGCCCGCACTCACGTATAAATAGCAAGCGGCAGGCGGCGACGCGCACTCTTCGCCCGGCAAGGGCTCCCGCGCCGGCAGGAACCAGTGTCCGTTTGGCAGGCCGCCTCCCAGACTCCAGACGCGGCTCTTCAGTTGCTCCCCAGGGTCGCCGGCCCCCGGCGGGCCGTGCAGGCGAGTGAGCACCGCAGACGCCGGGGAGGCGCGCTCGGAACACCCCGCGTTGCCAGGTGGCGCGGCCGGAGGGGACGGTGCACGGCATCAGCAAGGGAGCGTCATGTGCGTGCTCAGCCACAAGATCACGATGTCACAGAGGCCTTGTAACTCTGCTTCGTCTGAGAAACCGATCACCAAAAACAGCGTCGTAATAGGCAGCGACTGTGTAGGTTTCAGATTAGTTACTGTTAGCAGATAGGTTAGCGAGAGCTTTACTACTGCATTTTGTACAAGTACAGCTTATTACACATTATTACTAGCAATGATCTATTGTTTCATGTAACCAAAAAAGCATGGTTTAATTAAAACATGTTTAACCTGATAATTGTGCCTTAGGAAGTCATGCCCCCTCGTGGATCCTGCGTGAACTGCACCCATGGGTGCTGGTTGCCAGTTAGAAGTCGTTCACGGGAAAGTGATGGTGAGGAAAGCTGTCCCACAGAATTACTTTAACAATGTTTTCCTGTATGAGTACGTCTTACTTTTTTTAACTCACAGAAAGAAACGAAAATCCGAAAGCCATATTTGTGACATTTGCACATAACTGTGAAGAACTAAAGATGTATGGCTACGTGTACATACGACCCTGCTGCCCGCAGGCGTCACCCCGCCTGTGACCCCAGAACCTGCCCCATTTAGCATCATAGAGTTGCATGAAACGTCCTTCGTCGACTGTCATACGGAAAAGCAGCGCTTGATATTTGTGTCCGCAATCTTTGTAGTTAGAAAATAGAGCCAATAAAGCACCGTGTTTGTGCTGGACGCCTGGTCTCGGAGTGGTTCCTTCCGTGTGTGGAGGGTCCCTGTCGCTGGGCGCGTTTCCTGCTGTAGGGACTTGCGCCCCTGTGCGAAGCGCCGCGTTGGAAGGCTGTGCCGACGCGGCCGTTGGGCGGGAAGGCGCGTCTCGCCGGGACAGCCCCTCTCTCCCCTGCGTTATTTAGGGAGAAGCTGCCGTGGAGGTGGACGCTCGGCGGAGGCCCCGAGGCTGTCCTGTCAACACAGCGCTTGGGAAGCGCTCGCCCGGGCGGCGTGGGAGAGGGACCTTCTGCCAAACCCTCCCGCCCGGAGGAGCGCCCTGGGCGAGGCTCCGGCCACACACATGCTCACGGTCTGGCCGCGGACTTCGCGCGATGACGTGCCGAGGACTCATCTGCTGCTCCCGCCGCTGTCTGCTTGCTCCTTAAAGCTGCGCTCCCCTCCCCCACCCTGACCTTCCGCCTCAGCGCGGGTGGGAAAATGCGATCCAGGAGTTGATAAGGCCAGCGTGAAACCCGGAAGGGCGCCAGTGATGATCACTCCGACTTGTCAGAAACCATGTTTTCCTTTAGGGCTTGGGGAGTGCAGGCATTCCTGTTTCCTGTGCTGAGCGGTTCGCAGACCGCTCGGGTGCTGGGGAGACCCCGGCCCCCGCCGCCAGCAAGCGCCTGCCACGCCGGCTTCCCGTGCGGCTCCTGAAGGAAGCCGGGCACGCGGCTCAAGGGGCTCCACGGGGCGTGTGGAGATGCGGGGGACGGGGGCCGTGTTGGTGGCAGCTGTGGAAGAAAAAGGACAGGAAGTGGCCTCCGGCCCTAAGACACAGCAACGTCCCCATTTGGGGCCTGTCACAGACTTGGGATGCTGGGCCCCAAATGGCACCCAAGGGACCCCCAAAACAGAGAGGTGGAGCCCCTGCCACCCCCCTCCCCCGAGAGCAGGCCGGCTGGGCTAGGAGAACAAGGCCTGTCACTGAAGAACACACTGAATTTTTTATAAACCCATTTAGCCTCATTCCCAACAATGCCCTTTTAAATTCCAGAAATAAAATATAAATCCGCAAAACAATACATGGCTTCTGCAAAAAGGGTTGGGCTCCTGTGCAGATCCTTGTTTACTCCACTTCTGTTTCTTTTAGGTCGACCTCGAGGGATGAGCTGCACCCGTGACCCGTTTCCCGCAAGGGGCTAACGCGTTTGGCCCTGGCATGTGTAGACTAGAACTCGCTGCGTTTTTCTGGGGAGCTGAGAAGGACGTCAGCTTCGCCAAGGCTGGCTGACCCTCTCACGTCTGGAGTCCCTGGCCCCTCGTGGCCTGCGTCCTCGGCGACGAGACCGTGTGAGAGGCTGGGGGACAGGGGCTAGCGCGGACAGCACGGAGCAGCGTGGCGGGGCAGGGCCATGCTGCTGACCCCGCTCCGCCCGCCCCCCTGGGTGCCCGCGAGTCCAGCTCCTCATGAGCTTGAAACCGTGGGATGTGAAGAAAATTCCGATAAACATCAAATTTCTCCTTGCAGCCAAGTGCAACCTAAGAAAAGACCCAAGCGTCTGAGCATCCCTGTCCGTCTCCAGGCATCTCCTCATCTGAGCTGCCGAAGTCCCCACACCCTGCTTCGGGGGCCCTCGTGGTCACCAGCTGCTTCTGCTGATGCTGTGACGTTGCCTCACAGTGTCCCGGCCAGCGACGTCACGCCCGGGCCGCCCGCGCAGCTCCAGGCCAGCGTTTCTCTGGGCACGTGCTCCGTGTTGGAGGCAGAAACCACGCCGGGCTGGTGTTTGGGGAAGAGACCCTTCAGGAAGGAAGACGGGACTGGCTGACGCTGAGACAGCAGCTCTGTGCACGAGGAGTCCCTGCTCGGGTTTTTACAAATTACGATAAAATTCACGTAAGCTGAAATTCACCACTTTAAAGTGGACGGTTCGGTGCCACTCTGCACAACCGCCCCCAAGGAAACGCCCCACCGTTAGCAGCCCCCGCGCCCCTCCCCCAGCCCCGGGGCCTCGTCGGTCTCCGTGGGCGAGTCCCTGCTGCGTGTCTCGCACGCTCGGACTCACGCAGCACGTGGCCCTTGCGACTGGCTCGTTGCACTCAGCATCGTGGCGTCGGGGGTCACTACATCGTAGCGGTTACCAGAGCTTCATGCCTCCTGTGGCCAAATGCCGTCCCATCGTCCACTCGCCCGTCCACGGACACCGGGCTGTGTGCCCGTCTGGCTGCTGTGACGGGGCCGCGGTGGGCACGCGTGTGCCCGCCTTTGAGGGGGTCCGTGCTGCGTTCCGGGGAGCAGGGCTGGCGATGCGGAAACGGCGCTGACGTCTTGAAGGACTGTTCTCCCCGCTCGGCCTTTAACTATCCATCCCTAAGACAGACGCTGGGCCACTAACCTAATTTGGAACCGCATATGTGAAGCGCATCATATTTATAATTCTTTATGCCAAAAGAATTAAGTTAGCTATCAGATGACTAAATGGTCGTTTGCGCCCGAACAGAAGGCAGACCTCGCTCGCGCCCCCCGCCCCCCGCCCCCGCTGGAGCCCACCTGCCGGGCGTCTGCCAGGGCGCCCGGGCCTCGGCTCACAGGCTCTGACCGCTCAGACGGGGCCCGCGCAGGCCGGGGACTCGCGTCTGCTTCGCTTTGCACAAGCAACTGGAAGCTGCGGAGGGGAGGCCTCTGGCGCCGCGTGTGCCGCCTCCCGTCTGCCTGCTGGCAGGGCGGCTCGGCACCCGGCCGCTGCGCCATCAAGGCCGCAGAGCCACCACGCGGAATCTTCAGACGGCCGCTGCGCTTCGCTTCACCGTCCTGTCTGCGACCAGCGGGTCCCTCACAGCGAGCCCCTTCCTCAGAGTGGCCTGGAGCGAGGCCACAGCTCCCGGAACCAGCGGGGTCGTCAGGGCGCGTCTGCCCCCCCCCCCGCCGTTCCCAGTGAGATGACCGGACAGAGGGGCGAGTACGTCTGGGAGCGGGGACAGCGGTCTGCGGGCTGTCCTCAGTCACTTCCAGGTGACTGCCGCGTCCTGACCCGGTGGGCGAGACTGTCCCCATGTCCCTGTGACCCCACCGCTCTTCCTTCTGAGAGCCAGCCCGTCCCCGCCTCCTCCGGCCGAAGCGCGTCTTGGCCTCCAGATCCGCTCCGCGAGGCCCGCGGGCTGGGACGCGCTGGGTCGTCGTGCGGCCCCGCCGGTCCGCAGCCCCGGTGTGGGGCAGGCCCTGGGGCCCCCTCGGGGGCGCTGTGCAGCCCCGGCTCCACCGCGGGAGACCCGCCTCCGTGCTGCGGGACGGCGCCACTGGGCGGCGGTGCCCCTGGCTGGGGGCAGCGGCGGTGAGGACCTGGGCTCGGGACCACCTGCCCCGTGCTGAGGGACGGTCCACAGCCTCCCGGGGAGACCGCGGGTCCCCAGGCTCCGAGGAGGAGGGTGCAGGGCTGCCCTGAAAACCCGTGCCACCAGCAAAACCACGTCCCCGCACCTCCCGGGCCCCGGAGCCACCGAAATGGCCGGTGCAGACGCAGCCCCGGGAGCCCTGGGCTGGCCCCGTCCCACCCCCCGGGGAGCGGATTTAAATGAGAAAACACCGCAAGCATCTCAGGCCGCCCCGCCCCCTGCGGCTGGTCCCCGGCGTCCCCGGCCCTGTCCCCAGCCTGGGCCGTGCTCTGCGCAGGTCGAGGTTCCGACCGGCGCCCCCTGCTGCACGGCTTCCGCATCGGCCCTCGCAGTGCGGCCCGGCTGGCGACGTGCGCCAGCTCTCGCACGTCCGAAAAAGCCTTTTTTGTGTTTTTTGAACTTTTTTGTTAAAATAATTGTAGACTCACAAGAAGTTGCAAGAAAATGTACAGGGAGGTCCCGCCGAACGATCGCCACGCCCCCCAAACAGGAAACGAGCACCGGCACAATTCATCGACGTGGCTGTTTCCGAGCTGGATGTGCACATGTCCGTGCGTGTGGGCGTGTGCACACGTGTGTGCGTGTGGGCGTGTGCGCACGTGTGTGCGCGTGGGCGTGTGTAGTCCTGGGCGGTTGCCTCAGGTGAGGGTCATGGAACCACCACCACCGTCAGAGACGGAACGGCCCGTCGTGGGGTCCCCCGCGCTGCCCTCGCCGCCCCCGTGCGGCCCACGGCCCGAGCCGCGCTGCACGGCGGCGCCGTCACCCCTCACGGAGGGGGCCGCACAGCGGCTCGCCTCTGAGACTGGCTTCTTCCCGGGTGTCAGCGGTCGGCGTGTGCTCAGCCGCGTGCCCCTCGCCAACGCCCAGCGGCGCCCTGCAGCGGCACGGCCCACGGTCTGCCCACCGTCACCCACCGGGGACTCCCAGGGGCCCCCGCTTTTGGCCACTGTGAACAAAGCTGCCGTGAATGTTGGGGAACGTAGGTTTTTGTTGAATTTTGGTGAACGCGAGTTTCCATTTGTCTGAGAAAAAGGCCTAAGAAGGCATCGCTGGTCATAGGGTGAACGAATGTGTTGTTTCTAAGATGCCCAACTACTTCCCTTTTCCGTGTCTGCGGACGACGTGTGTGTGCTCGCCCCTCGCGCCAGCGTCCTGTCGCGTCCTGGCAGTGACGTCTCCTCGTGGCTTCGCTCGCGTCCCCCGACGGCCAGCGCTGCCGAAGAGGCTCCGGGTTCGGCTGCGCCCGGGCGCCCTGAGGCACAGGGTCTCCTGCTGCCTTTGCCCACGTCCGAGGGATTGTTTCCTCTTGCCTTGTTATCTTACTGTCGGGTTTCAAGTCCCGCACGTCTTCTTGAAGTCCTCTGTCCAGTGTGTGCTTTGCAAATGTCTCCTCCGTCCGCAGCGCTTCAGCCCCCTCAGGACCTGCGAGAGAGAGAAGCTGACGAGGCCCAGGTGCCGACTTCTCCGTCCACGGGTCGTGCTCTGGGGTCAAGCCCGAGACCAGTTCACGCAGCCCTGGTGCTCCCGAGCTGCTCCTGTGGGCCTTCCTAAATATTTTATAGGTTTGTGTTTTACGTTTAAACCACGATCCACTTGGTGTTGACTTTCGTGTGTACGGTGTGAAATGCACGTCTACCTTCGCCCCCCGCCTTGCAGGCGGACCAGCCCACACCACCCGCGGGAAGACGCCCTTCCGCCGGCGCGCGTGTTGGTGGGGCTGTGGGGCTCTCTCTTCTGAGCCCCGATCTGTGTCCACGCGTCCTCGCTGCTGTGCCTGGAAGCCTCGAACCCCCTCGTGCCCCTCCCGCTGTGTCCACCTCTGCCAAAACTGTGGTGGCTCTTCCAGGCCCCGCGTCTTCCCACGTATGTTTAGAGTGAACTTGCCTGCGCCTACAAGCAGCCTTGCTGGGGTGTCGACAGGAAGTCTGCTAAACCCATAGAGCAACTTGGGGAGAACTGACGTATTTATTATGTTGAATCTTCCAACCCACGTGTCTTTTAGGTCTTTTTAAATTCTTATTAAGAGCTTTTTCCTTCCATCTGCGTTTTTTATTTTGCATGCTTTATTAAGTTTATACCTTGGGATCTACTTCTCTTCGCACCAGTTATAAATGGAATTGTGTTTTAATCTAGATTTCCTCGTGTTCGGTTGGCGGATAGAAATGTGACCCATTTGTGTGTGCTGACCTTTGTCCTACGACCCTGCTGATCTCACTCTTAGTTCAAGTTTTATTGGAAATTCTTTGGGATTGTCTATGTAGATAATCATGTCATCCGCAAATAGGGACATTTTTATTTCTTCCCTTTCGATAGCTATGACTTTTATTTCTTTTCCTCACTCCGCTGCCCTGGTGGGGACTTCGTGGCCAGGTTGAACGAGTGCCCGGCCTTCGTGTCTCCCGTGGTGACGTGGCCTGCGGGTCCGGCAGGGGCTCGTCACCAGCTCAAGGTGGTCATGTCTCCCGTGGTGATGTGGCCTGTGGGTTCCCGGCCTTCGTGTCTCCCCGTGGTGACGTGGCCTGTGGGTCCGGCAGGGGCTCGTCACCAGCTCAAGGTGGTCGTGTCTCCCGTGGTGACGTGGCCTGTGGGTCCGGCAGGGGCTCGTCACCAGCTCGAGGTGGCCCCTCCACTCCTGCTTTGCCGAGATTTTACGATACAATGTCTCTTCTTCAGCTTGTCGATACGCTGGTTTATAGTCGCTTTCATTTTTGAAAGACATTTTTATGGCTACAGACCTCTCAGTTCACACATCAAAGGTTCGTTAGGGCGTTCCGCTGCCTCCCGGTCACACTGGTTTGGTGAGAATCCGGCCAGCGCCCTCACCTGAGCCCTGCCGTGCGCGACGTGTGCTCTTCCTCACGCTCTTCCTCTTTATCACCTGTCTTAAGCAATCTGATTTTGTACTTTGGTGTA